>JBBBDQ010002473.1:1150000-1187500 GCA_037127315.1 Ascarosepion bandense | reverse complement strand
ACTGTAACCCTTGCTATAAGAAGTCAGAACACACTAACTTTTGGCCCTTTAGGATGATTTCCTTGACATTTGGAAACAACACAATAACAACATTTTTAAGTGGAGAAAAACTTATTGGTAAAGTGAAAAACATCTTCGTAGAACAAGCTTCTAAATGTATTATGGCTCCTCAATTGACTACACTCGCTGACGTCACTACAAACAAAGCGGGTAGGAAGAGGGCCTTCTTGCTATTATTCCGAGGGTCACGATGATACCCTGTCCTTGTCAGCTGCCAACCAGGGGAGGTAACTCAGTTTTTGTGGCTAAGATGAATAGAGAAAGTGAAACAATCTACCCATGTGGCATGAATAAAGGGTTTGGTTTGAAATTCCAATAAGTTTATTGAGCATGAAGGTGAAAACCTGAAGAAAGATACAATGGATGAGATGTTGACATGGCTTTAGATTTACATCTTTCTATTGACAGTGGAACTTTGGTTTGGGATGACCACTTTCGTCTCTCTGGAATAATCCTAAATTTTTAATAAAATCTGTTATTTTAATTCTAAATGCAACTAGTTTCTTAAAATAAAAATGTCTTACTTCTCATCAATAGTGGTGGACTTTTGAAGCAATATGAGTCAGCTGAGGTCTTGATAAATTTAAAACAGCAAAACCTTTCTCAAAAATGGATATGGAACATTTACTTTCAACTAATGGTTATCAATAAGTGAAGTCAACTTCAAAGTACAGAGCAAGAGGCTCAGACAAAGAGAAAGTCATGGAAGGAAGATAAATTACTTTTTAGATAAAGATGACAACAAAGAAAATTCATCCTGCAAAAAGGTACGAAGCGGACAGCGAAGACAGCTGTTGAACTTTCATCCTTTCTGTTGCTTCAAGGCTGAAATGTGGATCTACAGAAGCATGCTGGGAAGCCTTCACCACTATAATGAAATTATCTGGTTGTCAAGTTCTAAAAATTGCTGAGCTACTCTTTCTGCATATATATATATTAAAAATAGCCTTGGATGGCGACCAGTCTACCGCAAAAAGCAATGGCAACCTACTGCGGGATAATCTTCTGCCCAGTCAGCCATGTCTCTTTTGTGACATGATCGCCCAAGCGTGTTTCACGTATGGCACTTAACTGACTGACCCGAAGTTGAAGTTAAGTTTTAATGAAGAGACATTCTGATCACTTACCACCCCACATCATATTGAAATGATTTTAACAAAAAACAACAGATTTGAAATTCAAGTAAGAACGACGCAGAGATCGTCAGACAAGAGACTAGCCGGGGGCGCGTGAAGTGAAGACGCGAAAAATGTCTCTCTCCCACCACACTAATAATGTATATGTCGCCTATAAGCAGAAACCCACGGAGAGGGGAGCATAAAGACTGTATTACTTCTGAACAACAGACATAGCAACGGTAATTTACAGACTCTCAAAAAAAGTTGGATTGTATTTTCTTTTAATTAGTTTTTTACTCTCTCTCTCTCTCTCTCTCTTTTGCTGTACAAAGAGATACAATATAATCATTAATCCACATAGACTGGTCTTCGCTACTGTCTCGTTATCTTTTGTTCTTGTCTGTATCACTTATTTCTGCATTATGCACCTAACCGCATCTTGATTTGCAGTCGTCGAGGAATGCAGCACGAAGACGACCGCCCCTTTTTCTTCAGGTCCTTAACTTCTCTAAGATCAGAAATCACAACGTGGCAAGGTAAGTGAAGGATTTTCGACTGATCATTAGACATCTTTGGTCGCCTGGGTGCGGAACGAAAGCGAACAGCTGCAGACCCAGGTGTGACTAACTTAAGTCACGCATTATACACCTTGAGGTCGGGTCATAATATCCTAAAAATAAGTGGATGCAAACTTCCCTTAATTTATAAAATTTAGATCTCGGAAAATGTGACTAATTATGCTTTGCAAAATGTTCCGAACGATTTCCGGATTATCGATCTGGTTAGGGGTAGTTACTTCGAAGTCACCGATTATTCATCTAATATTCTTACTGTTTTAAGCATATCAATTGAAGTGAGTTATATCCGAATTTTAGGGAATACAAAATTGTTTTTCAACATTTAGGTATATGAAAAGTTGACTTCTCATGCCTGACAATGTTTCAAAGGATTTCCGGATTATCGAGCGAATTAATGTCAGTTCCTTTGAAGTCTAACAATTCTGTGTTTTATGCACATAAATAGACGTGATTTTTATTCTAACAATTACAGGACACAAACTTCTAATATTTTACAAATTTCAGATTTCTGAAAAGTTGACTCATTATGCTTGGCAAAATGTTACAAAGGATTTCCGGATTATCGATCCAATTAGCATTCCTTTCTTTGTAGTCACATATTATGCATCCAATAAGCATACAATCAGTTTTTAATCAGACAAAATGGATCTTAAAATCAGACGATGAAAAATTATTTTATTTTTCAACATTTAGATGTCTGACATATTTTCTGTTTATGCTTAGCAAAATGTTCCGAATTTTACCGGATTATCGATCGGATTTGCGGTAGTTTCTTTTAAGTCCCTGATTATTTATCCAGTATGCATACAATCGGTTTTTAAGCACTTAAATGAAAGTGAGTTATATTCTAAAATTAGAGGACGTATAATTCTCCTGTTTTTCAACATTTAGTTATCTGAAAAGTTGGCTCATTATGCTTGACAAAATGTTTCGAAGGCTCTCCGGATAATCGATTGTATTAGCAGTAGCCTATGAATGCAAACAGCTTTTACGCTTATAAATGGAAGTTATTTATAACCTAAAATTAGAAAACGCAAAATTCTCTTATTTTTCGACCTTAAGATTTGTGAAAACTTGACTCAATTTGCTTGGCAAAATGTTTCGAAGGCTTTCCGGATAATCGATTGTATTAGCGGTAGCCTATGAATGCAAACAGTTTTTACGCTTATAAATGGAAGTTATTTATAACCTAAAATTAGAAAACGCAAAATTCTCTTATTTTTCGACCTTAGGATTTGTGAAAACTTGACTCAATTTGCTTGACAAAATGTTTCGAAGGGTTTCCGAATAATCGATTGTATTAGCGGTCGTTCATTTGACGCCACTGATTATTCATCCCATATGCAAGCAATTGGTTTTGTATTCACACAAATGAAAGTGATGTATGTCTTAATAATAAGCGGACACATACGTCTTTGTTTCACAAAATTTAGATGTCTGAAAAGTTGACTTGAAAAATATTCCAAATGATTTCTGGATTATCCGTCAGATTAATGGCAGTTCATTTAAAGTCCCCGATTTTTTCACTCAATCTTGTTTTTGTTTTTTTTAATCATTTCACCCCAAGCAAGGCAGTACCGCCACTGATGTGCAGGGGGCTACGTAAGAGAGTTAAAGTTTTAGACAGAGGGAGAGTGAAGACAAAGATGAACCAGCTACAGGGATGAAAGAGAAAGGACAAAAGAAGGATGTGAACACAGGAGTGAAGACAGTTGCGAAGGTAGAGACTAAGGAAAAGAACAAGATACGCGGGCTGATGTAGAAAGGGCTGGAGTGAAGTAGATAAGAGTTGGAATTGACATTGCATTTAAATTCCTGGAGGTTGTAGCCGTCAGGAAAGCAAGTATATGGAAGGGAGTTCCACAGGCGAGGTGTGCAGTAAGTCTGGGTTTTATGCACATAAATGGAAGTGATTGATACACAAAATTTTCATTTTTGTATAAAATTTAAAATCTGAAAAGTTTACTAATTATGCTTCGTAAAATGTTTCGATGGATTTCCGGATTGTCGACCGGATTTACTGTAGTTCATTTGAAGTCAACGATTATTCATCCAATATCAGTGCAATATGGGTTTTATGCACATAAATGGAAGTGATCTGTATCCTAATAATTATAGGAGGCAAACTTTTCTTATTTTACAGTATTTAGTTGTTTGAAAGTTGACACATTATGCTTGGCCTGATATTTTGTAGGATTCCGTATTATCACTCGGGTTAGCGTAAGTCACCGATTATTCATTCAATATGTATTCAATCTGGGTTTTAAGGATTGTAAAGAAAGGGATCGTCCGCTGCCTTCAACATCGAGCAAAAGTCATAAGCGGTGACCCAGAGTCAAACGAACAGGAAATGGTCAGTATAAGCAGTACCCTACAACCAAATAATTATCCAGAGTACATGACAAAAACTCCAACATGCATGGAAGGGAGGGTGTATGAGGATAACAACTCTCAGAAAACAGTCTCGGTCTGTCTACCCTATGTGAAGGGGTTATCGGAAAAGATACCAAGGATCTGTGGTCTATATAACATAAGGACAATCTTTAGAAGTGGTTCTACACTTCACAAGTACCTCTCCCGAGTAAGACCACCCCAATAGAGGAGGACATGTCTAAGGATTGTGTGTACGCCATTCCATGTAGTTGTAGAAAGAAATATAAAGGAGAGACAAGCCTCCTCCTTAAGGCAAGGCTACGAGAACTGCCAGGCCGTAACACGAGGGGAGATAGAAAAATCAGGCGTAGCTGACCGCATATGGAGGGAGAAAGGTGATCACCGCTCCCTATGGGATGAAGTTGAAATAATAGATAGAGAATGCCACTGGAAACTACGTAAACTTAAGGAATCAGCATATATGCTAGGCTACAAAAATCTCCTAAGCCAACCAAGCATAGAAATCCCTATGGGATGAAGTTGAAATAATAAATAGAGAATGCCACTGGAAACTACGTAAACTTAAGGAATCAGCACATATGCTAGGCTTCAAAAATCTCCTAAGCCGACCAAGCATAGAGATGAACACAATATGGGAACCAGTAATACGGAGTGCCAGAGAAAATCATTAGTGTCAAAAATTGTAATATGAGCTCTGGTAAAAAATATTAGCGAAAGCCATTAACATCAAAAATACTAGAGAAAACCATTAACATCAAAAATGGCAATATGAACTCTGGTAAAAAAAAGATTTTACTGGACACTAGGTTTATAAGTCCCAAAAATCCTTGTCCTTAAGCCTTGGCTTAGTGGGTATAGTTCCTGACTTGACTCTTAGAGTTGTGAGTTCAATACCAGGCTACAGCAGTGGTGAACAAATAACTTGCAGGGTCATGACTTGCAGTCGAGTCTTCCCGCAAGGAATGGAGTTAATAAAGGGTTTGGCTCGAAAGAAACGTCGTACAAATGGCAACAAAGATGGGGACAATAGCTTCTGACGCGGACATACTCAATATACTACGGCTTCACTTGCAGAGACTTGTGCATATACATTTCATTAACCCGCATTCCTGGACTACTAATCTTCATTCAAGTCTGTATCCTTACGCTAATATAATTATTTGCTATCTCAATTTCTGGTCGTTGTTCATTTATTTGTGCGGGCCCCATTCCCGGAATTCACAACACTTACAAAATTTAATTTCTTGAAATTTCATGAATTTACGTGGAGGTGGTGGGTAACAGATGTAATGTATATATATATATATATATATATATATATATATATATTATTTAAAATAATAATTTCAAAAATAATTTCAATTATTTGTGAAATAGCAGTATAGCCCGGCGTTGCTCTGGTGTAATGAAAGCTTTAAAACTAATCCATGGTCCTGGAGCTCAGACTCTTTGGACATTAGTTGTTTCAAGTTAAAGCGAAACCTTAGACTAAAAGAAAAAGGAATGGATGTCAGTGAAATTTTGATTTCCTGGTATCGATATCAAATAAGTTTTTTTCGTCGTAAACTGAATTTTGAAGGCTAAATAAGTCCTCTGAGTAAATGGTATCATGGCTGAGACTAAGAACTACAATTATATCTACTTAGAGCCAAACTCGAAACAAAAACTAAAATAAAAGGGCTGAAAAAATACAGACATACAGGCAGATAAACAGACACAGACACACACACAAACATCTTGCCTTATATATATATATTATCGATTTTCTGCACTATTGTAAGAACTGCAACCTTGAAACTTCTGAATATCGTTTCTTATTTTTTGGTCTATGGGTGTATGAAATTTGACTAAAATCGGACCACTCCTTCTATAACCCGATTTTTTCGATTATTGATTTTCAATATTTATCGGGAGTACCTCGATACAAAATCTAGCTAAGAACACTTGCAGACGCTTATAGTACAACTGTGTAAATTTTCAAAAAAATCGGTTCAGCTGTTTCGGAGTCTATAGATAACGAACACACACACATACACACACCCACACAGACAAAGTTCCATTTATAAATAAGTTTAGATTTAGATAAGTAGTCATTCTGCCCTGATCATTTCATCAATGAATACTGTTAACCCAGGAAAGGAGAGTAGTTGCCATGCGTCCGACCACGGCGGCATTTGATTGCGCATCGCAACATCGCCAATTAACAGTACAATATATGTCCCATGACATAGAGGCGGTGTGGTGATACCAACCGAGAAAAAGCGAGGGACCGGATGTTTAGTCTATAACAACCAGAAAGCAAATGAACAAAAATTGTCTCTGCGCAGATGTTCCGGTTGAAAAATAACAATTAATCAAATATCAAATTTCCATTTCGCGAGCCTACGCGAATTTTATTTACCATCCAATAGGAAGCCCAGAATCAAATACAAATATGAAAATCTCAAACGAGCTACTTTGGATCCAAAAAGCAGATATAAACAGCGGAGACACAAAGCATCGTCAGACAGACTAATGCAGAGACCCAGAGAGACGAAGGTAAGTAATATCCCCTTGACTTAAGTCAAGCGGCTACTATGTTCGCCTCCCTTATCTCTTACCTTCTCCACTGTCTCAAAAGTACTTACATACCTCAAGAGCGAATACTTCAAAGACATTCCTCACATACCTCCGCTCCCCACATTCCTAAGCCTTTTATCTCTTTCAGCTCATTATTTGCCATGATCATTCTAACCTCCGTTGGACTCTTACATTCAAGTATTGTTTTAATTGTAAAACATTAATTGATATATGTATATATATAGATATTACTTTCAACTCAATTTGCTTTTCTTGATTTTATAATCATTTTATGACCGTTGCTCGGGTGTAATGAAAACTTTAAAACTAATCCATGGTCCTGCAGCTCAGACTCAGCCTAAAGAATATTTGTGTGATGTTTGGTGAGAATCGGATAAAAATTGTGGATTTGCATAAAGGACATACAGACAGATAAATAGACACACACACAAACATCTTGCCTTTTATATATATATATATATATATTATCGATTTTCTGCACTATTGTAAGAACTGCAACTTTGAAACTTCTGAATATCGTTTCTTATGTCTTTGTCTATGAATGTATCAAATTTGATTAAAATTGGACCACTCCTTCTATAACCCGATTTTTTCGATTATCGATTTTCGATATTTATCAGGGGTACCTCGACACAAAACCTAGCTAAGAACACTCGCGGACGCTTATAGTACAACTGTGCAAATTTTCAAAAAAATCCGTTCAGCCATTTCGGAGTCTATAGGTAACGGATACACACACACACTGACACACACACACACACACACACACACACACACACACACACACACACACACGAACAAAGTTTCATTTATAAATAAGTTTAGATAGTGGGCTATCTACCACAAGGTCAAATACCGTTAATCTGCAACAATATAATACTACCCTTCACTAGAACGGAATTCCACTACAACTAGAAAAAGAATAGATAAGATACCCACTATAGCGGATCCAGTAGGATCAAATACAGCAGCATGTGGTTGTGCGTCGATCTGGCCTGTGAAAGACCACCAATGAAACTTAGGGAATCAAGAACTTTGAATATTGTCAGATGAACCAAAGGAAGCTGTTACCCGTCCGACTGCGTCGGAAATTTGTCTTTGCTAAAAGCACAAATTTTGTCTTGTAACATGGAGTCGTCCCACCAAAAGCCACCAATGAAACTTAAGAAACCACGAACTTTAAAATCTGCTGCATGACACAGAGGCGGCTGTAAATACAAAACATCAAAAAGTCCTGATAAATCGGCCATCAACGCAGGAAAATGAGAAGACAAGAAATATCAATGAAAAGTCAGTTGTTTGATTAATGTCTTTAGCAATGTGCGTTGTGGTGCAACAAAAAATCGGGGAGCCAAGTTCGAATTCCAGTTGAATCCATTGCATTCACTTAGGCACAAATACCCTTGGGAAAGGTATTAATCCGTCTCTTCCTTCCAGTTATGGGTTAAATAACAGGACAGTTTGGGTTCTATAGCCTTGGCTGGCAACCAGTCTACCACAGAAAGCAATGGCAACCTACTGCGGGATAATCTTCTGCCCAGTCAGTCGAGACATGACCGCCCAAAGCGTGTATCACGTATGGCACTTAACTGACTGACTGAATATAATAGTTGAAAACATAATTAAGGCTTCTACTGGGCATAAAAGAGGGATCATTTTTATATTCGTATGAAGTAATAAACTGATCCCCCACCAATTTCTACTTCTCTTCCCCCTCTAGCTATGATTCAAATAACAGGACAGATTGGGTTCTATAGCCTTGGTCGGCAACCAGTCTACCGCAGAAAAAAGTAATGGCCACCTACTGTGGGATAATCTTCTGCCCAATCAGTCATGTCTCTTTCGAGACATGATCGCCCAAGCGTGTATCACGTATGGCCCTTAACTGACTGAATGTGTCTTATAGTACAAATGTGTAAATTTGTGTGTGTGTGTGTGTGGAGGAGGGGTAATCTAAGGGGAATAACTTTAACTAAAAGTTTAAAATGAGTAATTTCCCTTGGAATGACTAAACGTTATTTATTTTATTGTATTGATTCGTAGAGAGCGTGTAAAAAATTAATTTTCAATTTTATTTTCTTGAAATTTCTTTCTTTTTTGACCCAAAAACAATTTTTACTTTATTTATGATGCATTTGACTATTTCTCAACTTCCTCTTCCTCCTCTTTCTTTTCTTCAGTTCTTTCCCAATCTTTGTATGAAAATGTCTTTAAAGAAAAAAAAAAGAAAATTTCTTTTCCAGTACTGAAGAATGAAAGACAATTTCTTCTTTCTTTGGATTTAGAGAAAAGTAACGGAACCAATGAAGGAAGAGAAGAAATAAAAAAGGCGAGTGGGGAAAGAAAGACCCGACACGTTTGTCGAAAGTGGATCTGAAGAAAGTGGGGGAGGTCGTTGCGTATAATGACGAGGAAACGCGTGTGTTTAATTTAACAACACAAAATAAGGAATTTATTTACAAATTTATACAGTTGTAATTGTCAGTAGATTATTTCAAAAACAAGTAATCACACTTTGATAAACAGAGCAAATGTTCAACAAATTTAATTATCAGGCAATAAATCAGTCAGTTAAGTGCCATAAGTGATACACGCTTGGGCGGTCATGTCTCGAAAGAGACATGACTGACTGGGCAGAAGATTATCCCGCAGTAGGTTGCCATTGCTTTCTGCGGTAGACTGGTTGCCAGCTAAGGCTATAGAACCCAATCTGTCCTGCTATTTAACCCATAACTGGAAGGAATAGACGGATTAATACATTTCCCAAGGGTATTTGCGCGTAAGTGAATACAATGGATTCAACTCGAATTCGAACTCGGCTCCCCGGTTTCTCGTTCCGAGCGATATCCACTGTACCACAACGCATTCAAGTACATTTCCAAAATTCGTTTTTACACAAAAAGTAGTAAGTCATATTCCATACAAACACGGTTTCCAAATGATTAAAACAAATTGAAAGAGATCATTTTTCACATGAAAATATTACCATAGAATATTACCGTAGAATATTACCGTAGAATAATATTACCGTAGAATATTACCGTAGAAATATTACCGTAGAATATTACCGTAGAATAATATTACCGTAGAATATTACCGTAGAATAATATTACCGTAGAATATTACCGTAGATATTACCGTAGAATATTACCGTAAAATAAAATATTACCGTAAAATAAAATATTGCCGTAAAATAAAATATTACAGTAGAATATTACCGTAGAATATTACCGTAGAATATTACCGTAGAATAAAATATTACTGTAAAATAAAATATTACCGTAAAATAAAATATTACCGTAGAATATTACCGTAGAATATTACTGTAGAATATTACCGTAGAATATTACCGTAGAATAAAATATTACCGTAGAATTCAATGTAAAATATATATTTTTAGGTACTAAGCTTCAACAGTAGAAAGGGTTTTTGCAAATCATGTCATTAAAGGCTAATGAGCTATTCGTGTGAAATGTAACATCGATGAAGCGTAGTCTCTGCTTTCTTTCTCACCCGTTTCTCTGACGCCGACTGACTTTTTTTTTGGGTGGGGGCGAGTTTCTTTCTTTAAATAGTAGCAGAAGTGACTCACAACGCCTCGGCGGGAAAATTACGTCTCGTGCAGAAATATTTATTTTTTGAAATAAATTAGCCAATCTGATTGCGAGTTTTATAAAAATTAAGAAAGCTGGCTGAAGCCTGCTTTCAAGAAGAGTGTACAAAATTTGACTATTAAAAATAAAGCGATAGGTAAATTGTCGTCAAGCTGCGATTAGTAAATTGTCCTATGATAGTTAAGTCGTATTTTTTTATCCACTGATATTGCGAGTTTGCAAATCGTGAAGAAAAGAAAGTTATTTTATTTCGTCTTCACCAAATCACTTCCCTTCCCATTTGAGGGAGTCTCCTTTAGTATATAAATAAATTGATACTTCAATACTGTGATGTATATTGTGATTTTTCCAAGTAACTGATCTTCCCGGCTTAGTTTTTGTTTTGCTTTGATATTTTGTTTACATATTATTGTTGAATTCTGCTGAAGTATCTTTTTACGCTGATATAGCTTTATCAATATCAGGCATTTTTGCAGCTTTGCTGTTTCTGAGACAACCGCTGGTTTTAATTGGTCTATAGGCATGTGGGATTCATACATTCACACCCACATACATACATACATACATACATACATACATTAATATTATTATGTTCAAATTTTCACTCCTACGCATTTGTGAGATAGAAAATTTAGAATTAAAATCAACCTTCTTCACTTTTACAACAGTTCACAATGACGTGTGAAATCCTGGTTTTTCCTAAACAGAAAAAGGATTGACCATGTGCTTAAAGAAAAAGTCGAAACCGGATTTCGCAAGTAGATGCTAAATTGATTTTCTGACCAATGAAAGCGATTTGCAAGACTAAGGGGACTTAGCGATTGAGTGCGAAAATCTGAATGACTCTAAAGGATTTGATCAGATCAGCGCCAGTCAGTCGAAGGATGGAAGCAGCAGAGACGACAAGCTAAAATGTAACGGGAGAAGCTTCAAGTCCGACCCGGACATTTGTCCTCTTTCTCGTGTGCTGATTCCTTTTACTTATTCTTGTCCTTTCAAAGTCATGCCTACCAAACAAATGATAATACATACGTATAATACATACGTATAATACATACGTACGTATGTATTATCATTTGTTTGGTACGTACGTACGCATATATTAAACATGTGAAGAGGCTTATCCCTTGTTTCCTGTTCAGGTTGTGGTTTCCGGTTTTTCTCTTTTCCAATCTATTCACTCTTTTTTTATTTTTTTATTTATTTATTTTTTTTTTCAGTTGGAGTCGATAGTCTAAACTATCGCCCGGTTCACACTCCACCCACATCTATTGAACAGGTGAAGAGGCTTATTCCTTGTTTCCTGTTCAGGTTATGGTTTCCGTTTTTTCTCTTCTTCAATCTTTTCACTCTTTTTTTATTTTTTTATTTTTATTTTTATTTTTTTTCAATTGGAGTAGATAGTCTAAACTATCGCCCGGTTCACACTCCACCCACGTCTATTGAACAGGTGAAGAGGCTTATCCCTTGTTTCCTGTTTAGGTTGTGGTTTCCGGTTTCTCTCTTTTCCAATCTTTTCCCTCTTATGTAGCCCCCTGCGCATCAGTGGCTTTTTCGCCTTACTTGGGGTGATATGATTAAAAAAAAAACTCTCTCCAGCAAATTACTGCTACCAAAATTTCTTGATGCCTTCAACATTCTCACTGAACTTTTAACTACTACCTATTCTTGTCATTTTATTCTTGTAATAAATTTCTATTTTAACATGCAAAATGTATATTTTTATTCTTACACTATTCCACACATTCTAATTTCCAACCAACCTGCCGACAACCAAACTTCTGATGATGACGATGAAAACCTTCTGATGATGATAATTCTGGATAAAACTTGTAAGCTGTAGAGGGTTCGGTTATGTCTGGCACAAGGCCGAATAAAATAAAGATTAACCATCTCCCTACTGCTTCACATTAAAACAACATGCGTGTTTTCATCTGCGAGACACGCTATGTTAGCAGGCAGTGATTGGTTAATCTTGACTGGTCATCCCGTGTTCACGTGTTAAATCCTATGTTCCCATGCAACCCATATAAGGAGGTTCACACGTGTTGCTTGCCAGCTGGGCCACGGTCGTGGAAACATTTGTTTCCTAACTCGAGCGAGACCCCTGTGATCAAGGTGGTAGAGAGACATCTGCATAATTCTCGCTCTTACACACCAGCACTCAATTGCAGGTAACAACCAGTGGCGCAAATTTATTTCTTACACACACATGCATGTGCACACACATGCATGTGCACACACATTTCGCAATACAAACTATAACTCAATAACTCAAGAACTGTATGTACATTATTCTTTTCAGAACTTTATTCCAATCAATCTTTCATTGACTTTCTTCCAATGAACAATTTACTTCTTCTCTTAACAGTCTAAGGGAGAAAACTTCTTCTTCTTCTTACATTCTCTCTTCAATAATTTGCATGCTTCTCTCGATTAATTATATTATTTGTTAATACATGTTTATTTCAATTACCTTGGCATCATCGTTGTTTCTTATTTCTTTTATCATGTGACTGATCAATCGTTCGTCGTGTCGAATCCTAAATATAAATATTGTAATGGATCTGATATCTACTATAGGCACATTAGCACTGACATCTGCTGCAGATGTAATAGTAAAAAAACTTATTATTACAGCTAATTACTTTATATGGACCTGTGGAGGAGTGGTCCGATTTTAATCAAATTTCATACACTCATAGACAAAGACATAAGAAACGATATTTAGAAGTTTCAAGGTTGCAGTTCTTACAATAGTGCAGAAAATCGATAATATATATAAAAGGCAAGATGTTTGTGTGTGTGTCTGTTTATCTGCCTGTATGTTTCTATTCTTTTCAGCCCTTTTATTTTAGTTTTTGCTTCGAGTTTGACTCTAAGTAGGTATAATTGTAGTTCTTAGTCTCAGCCATGATACAGTTTATTCAGAGGACTTATTTAGCCTTCAAAATTCAGTTTACGACGAAAAACACTTATTTGATATCGATACCTGGAAATCAAAATTTTATTTACATACATTCATTTTTCTTTCAGTCTACGGTTTCGCTTTAACTGGAAACAACTATTGCTTTTTTAGTCTTTCGTGCCAACGTTAAAAGAGTCTGAGATCCAGGACTATGGATTAGTTTTAAAGCTTTCATTACACTCAAGCAACGCCGGGCTATACGGCTAGTATTGAATATGATGTCGATACAAGAATTAAAACTCTAATGATTGAATGTATTATGGCGACAAATAATATATAAAATCTTTTCAAATGAAAGATTAATAAATAAAAACGAAAAATGTATAAAGACACAAAGCAAATAACAAATAAGAGATGTTAGGAAAACCGATAAAAAGGTCAGAATATTTTGATGGGAGATTATATTGATTATAAAGTAGATATAAAAATCAAGCTCTAATGATCTAAGTACATTTTTATTATTCATTAAATTTTTAATGGTTTCTAAATTTTGGTAAAAGAATTTTCTTTTGATTTTTGATAGCGGTTAACCAAATCGTTACTAGATTTTACAATGGATAATGTAATATGACGTAACTCATTTTTTTTTCTGGTGAGAAACACGTTACTTTAGAAATTCTTGCAAAAATCAAATCATCGTAAGATACTATTAAATCTTTCAGAACTTATTCACAAATGACTGAAATTATTTTTCAAATAATTATTTTTGAAAAATCTTGGTACAAACATAATTTTTTTTTTTATATCTGTTACCCCACTCGACGTAAATTCGTGAAATTTCAATAAATTCAATTTTGTGGCGCAAAAAAGCTGGACTCATTGGGGAATGTAAATTATATTTTTTTTAATCGTTTCACCCCAAGCAAGGAGGTACCGCTACTGATTTGCAGGGGGCTATATGAGTGTAAAGTTTTAATCAGGAGGAGAGTGAAGAAAAAGACGAACCAGTTACAGGGGGTGTCAGAGAAAGGGCAAGAGAAGGATGGGAACACAGGTGCGAAGACAGTTGCGAAGGTAGAGAGAAAGGATAAGAACAAGATCCACGGGGTAATGTAAAAAGGGTTGGAGTCAAGTGGATAAGAGATGGGAATTGACATTGCATTTAGATTTCTGGAGGTTGTAGCCGTCAGGAAAGCAAGTATATGGAAGGGAGTTCCATAGGCAGGAAGTGCGAGAAAATAACTTAATGGAGTAGACTTGTCGGCTGCATTTGGTTGATCTAACTGTAAATGAGTGGGACCTTGTTGCTAGTCTGGTTGCATGAGTAAATTCTTGTGGTGGGGGCACCAGTGACTTAAGTTCGTCAGAGCAGAAGCCATGAAAATAGTTGTAGAATAGACAGAGGAAAGCCACATCCCGTCCGTGAGAAAGTGGCTGGAGTCGAGCTGCCAGGTTGGGACCTATCACATTACAGATTCTCTTTGGAGCCTGTTGAGAGTCCTGAGATGAACAGCAGGGGCACCTGACCAGATATGACAGTAGTATTCTAGGCCCATACAGGTGGTTGATTTGTATATGTGCATCATAGATATAGAAAGAAAAAAACTTCCTGGCCAGACACAGTGACCCAACCTTCCATAGCTATTTTTTCAAACATTTGGGCTTTTTTTCGAAAATCTACTCCAAGTATTATATAAAACTGCAATAAAACTATGACATTATTAAATTAGATAAGCTTTTAATTACTTTTGTGAATAATATATATTATCGACTGAAGAAAAACTGCCTCATACACCACACGAGGTATTAGCAGACACCAATAAATATGAATGGGTGAAACGATTTAAAGAAAGTAGAGATGACTTGGAGAGAAGAACGTCAAGTATTATTCATTTTTGACTAGGATTTCTTTCATCTTCATTTCAATTGCTTTATTTCTACTAGTAGTATTAGTAGTAGTAATATTATCTGGAATTTTGATTAGATGAAGCATTGTCAAGCATTATTCATTTTTCACTAGGATTTCTTTCATCTTCATTTCAATTGCTTTATTTCCATTAGTAGTATTAGTAGTAGTAATATTATCTGGAATTTTGATTAGATGAAGCATTGTCAAGCATTATTCATTTTTCACTAGGATTTCTTTCATCTTCATTTCAATTGCTTTATTTCCACTAGTAGTATTAGTAGTAGTAATATTATCTGGAATTTTGATTAGATGAAGCATTGTCAAGCATTATTCATTTTTCACTAGGATTTCTTTCATCTTCATTTCAATTGCTTTATTTCCACTAGTAGTATTAGTAGTAGTAATATTATCTGGAATTTTGATTAGATGAAGCATTGTCAAGCATTATTCATTTTTCACTAGGATTTCTTTCATCTTCATTTCAATTGATTTATTTCCACTAGTAGTATTAGTAGTAGTAATATTATCTGGAATTTTGATTAGATGAAGCATTGTCAAGCATTATTCATTTTTCACTAGGATTTCTTTCATCTTCATTTCAATTGATTTATTTCCACTAGTAGTATTAGTAGTAGTAACATTATCGGAAATTTTGATTAGATGAAGCATTGTCAACCATTCTTCATTTTTGGTTAGGATTTCTTTCATCTTCATTTCAATTGCTTTATTTCCATTAGTAGTATTAGTAGTAGTAATATTATCTGGAATTTTGATTAAATACACTTCACATTGAGGCTGCCCGTCACTAGTGGGGCAGATGATACAGACTGTAGGGGAGCCATACAGAATTTGAATTATTAACAACAGTCTTTTAGAAGTTTGTTAGACATTGCTCTATGGTATATTATCATATTGTCATGGTAACTCATTGCACCATTCGTTTCTGACATGGAAGTGGAGGTATTTAATGTCTGTCTTAGAAAGTAATCTTTCTCTCCCCATGAGTAGGTAGGCTGATAAAAGTGGCAACCTAGTTTCTCATTCATTATGTGAATGATGAAGTTGTTTGGGAAACATTTTAATGTGAGTTGTAGAAACCACTTCTGCCCACAATGCTTAAATTCCAATACGAATATAGATACCATTTTTTACTCATAAGTAATTTGATACCTACTCGGCAGGAGGCGTGGATAAATTTGATAAAGAAATACCTATCGTCGGGGGCATTTTTGTCTCTCTTTATACTGTCAGTATCAAGTAATACAAGACTGATAAAAATCATATATGCAGGTAAATCAATAAGTGTGTAGCTTATTTACAGGAAGAAAATTTATTTGAAACTAGCTTAAAAGTCACACTTTGTGCAGACGTTTAAGCCAGTTTCTGCTGAGGGATAACTTGGCCTCTGGTTCAGCTTAGAAACAGCAATGATAATTCCTCAAATGAATTCCTCTATTCATTCCATGGAACTTCCAAACCTCTCTTTAATTCTGATTCAGGCTATAAGTTCAGTTCAAGTCTAAGGAGGATGGTTAAGAGAAGGATGGGAATAGTGGTATGAAGAGAGTTGCGTGAGAGTAGAGCGAAAAGGAAGAAGAACAAGATGCAGGGAGTGTCAGAGAAAAGGCAAGAGAAGAATGGGAATACTGGTGTGAAGAGAGTTGCGTGAGAGTAGAGCGAAAAGGAAGAAGAACAAGATACGGGAGTGTCAGAGAAAGGGCAAGAGAAGGATGAGAATACTGGTGTGAAGAGAGTTACGTGAGAGTTGAGTGAAAAGGGAGAAGAACAAGATGCAAGGAGGTAGTGTTGGGGAAAGGATAAGAGAAGAATGGGAGTCAAGAGGAATAAAAGATGACATTGCATTTAAGCTCTTAGAGATTGTAGCTGTCAGGGAAGCAAGTATACTGAAGGAAGCTCCACAGGCAGGAAGTGCGAGAAAAGAAGCTACTAGAGTAGAAGTGGTGGCTGCATTTGTTTGTTTTGACTGCAAAAGCGTGAAATCTTGTTGCCATTTTAATTGCTCAACTAAATTCGTGTAGAGGAAGCACTAGGGAGCTAAGCTCGTTGGAGCAGAAGCCGTGAAAATATTTGTAGAAGAGACAGAGGGAAGCCACATCCCATTGGTGAGAAAGTGACTGGAGTTGAGCTGCCAGGTCAGGATCATTTACATCACAGATTCTTCTCTGGATCCTGTCGAGAACTCAGAGATGAATAACAGAGGCGCCTGACAACGGTATTCAATGAATGGGCAGATGGTTGATTTGGATATGTGTAAGATGGATTCAGGTGAGAAAACCTTCCTGACACGACACAGTGACCCAACCTTCCTAGCAGTAGATTTAGCTATTGATTCAATGTAGTCGTTCCACCTGAGGTCGGCTGAGAGAGTGAGGCCGAGGAGGTGCATTGTATTCCTTTCGAAGATACTAGCTTGATTCATGCTGATGGCAGGCAGGAGGGACTGTCTATTAGTGGTTCCCGGATATCAGCTTCGTTTTGGAAGCATTAAAATTTACGAGCCATTTCTTACCCCAGATCACCATAGATTAGAGGTCATTTTCAAGATCAGGAAGGACTGTCTACGGCGGTTCCCGGATAGCAGCTTTGTTTTGGAAGCATTAAAATTTATTAGCCATTTCTTACCTCAGTTCACTACAGGTTAGAGGTCTTTTTCAAGATCAGGAGGGACTGTCTATTGGTGGTTCCCGGATAGCAGCTTCGTTTTGGAAGCATTAAAATTTACGACCCATTTCTTACCCCAGTTCCCCATAGATTAGAGGTCCTTTTCAAGATCAGCAGTGAGGTTATCTTTGTTCGCCTTGGTAGATTTCTTACTGAGGCGAGAGTAAATGGTGATGTCGTCAGCATAAATGCCTGCTTGAGATTTGATCACATCAGGGAGATCGTTGATGAAGATCAGAAAGAGGGTCGGACCTAGAACCTGGGGGACATTTGCATTCTGGTGACATGCCCGTTCACATCGACCTTCATGACGTTTGATAGGAACGATTTTATCAAATCAAACAAGCGTCAAGCGATCCCATAGACTTGTAGCTTGCACAGAAGGCTAGCGTGCTCGACTGTATCAAATGCTTTAGAGATATCCAAAGAAACAGTTTGAGCTTCGCTATTCTTATCAAAAGCCTGGTATATGTACTCGGTTGTTAGAATATCAGTGGTTGACCTGGCACAAGAGATGAGTATCATTCAGTTGTGAAAGTAGAATAGTAGTAGTAGGCCTCTGTCGGTTTGGGTTGGTCATAGGTAGCATCCTAGTTGTCTGCTTGGCTAGGGTATCGGCGTCTGTGACTGTAGAATCCGATGCGGGAGTGACAGTCCTTATTGAAGAGGCTGCATTTATTTTATTTTTTTATTTTTAATCGTATCACCCCGAGCAAAGTGGTAATGCCACTGATGTGCAGGGGGCTAAAGTAAAAAGATTAAGTAGAAGAGAGTGAAGAGGAAGACGAACCAATTAGAAAGGAGCAAGAGAAGGATGGGAATACAGGTGTGATGACAGTTGCAAAGGTGGAGAGAAAGGAAAGGATATACGGGGTGGTGAAAGAACTAGAATCAAGTGGTTAATAGATGAGTATTGACATTGCATTTAAATTCCTGGAGGTTGTGGCCGTCAGGAAAGCAAGAATAAGGAAGCGAGTTCCACAGGCGGGAAGTGCGAGAGAAGAAGCTGAAGGTGTAGAATTGTCGTCTGCATTTGGTTAATCTAACTGTGAATGGGTGGGACCCAGTTGCCAATCTGGTTGCACAAGTAACACCTGTTGCAGAGGCACCAGTGACTTAAGTTCGGCGTCTGGCCTGTCGGAGCTGTCACTTTGCATTCTGCGAACCCGCCTGTCCATGGCAACTTGGTGTCAGCTACTCCTCCCTTGATTTTAATTTAGACCAGTTGACTGCCACGCCCTCCTATAACTCTGTGGTAATGCCCACAGCCTTTATGCCGCATTTAACGATGTCACAATACCGCGGCTGTGGCTGCTCAGTAGGTCTTCTTTCTGAGGCCAGCTATCCATACAGAAGGTCTTTTGGAATGAGGTCGTGTGGCATGCGGTGGACATAGCCTAGCCAGCGGAGTTTCGGCTCTATAATTATTAATAAATCACACTTATAGAACGTCAGGGGGCATAAAAAAAAGCGGCAATGTCTATTAAACTTAAATTTCAAGTTATAAAATTTATTATGCCAAAAATTCCTCCTAAATTAGCGTCTGGGGCGTAGAATAAGAAGCAAGAACGATGGAATATAAATTTAGATAATACCGAGTTCACTTAAGCATCCAACGGTCAGGGTTGACTATAGGTAGCATCCTAGTTGTTTGCTTGGCTAGCCCACCGGCGTCTGTGACTGTAGAAGCCGATGCGGGAGTGACAGTCTTTGTTGCAGAAGCTGCATTTATGTTTTGTTTCTGGTCTGTCGGAGCTGTCATTTTGCGTCCTGCGAACCCGCCTCTCCATGGCGACTTGTGTCAGCTGCTCTTCCCTTGATGTGAGTCGTTTGGTCAGGGTTCCTCTCCATTTGGTCCGGTTGATTGCTATACTCTCACATGACTCACATGTTGATGCCCACAGCCTTCGTATCGCGTTTTATGATGTCACGATACCACAGCTGTGGCCGCCCAGTGGGTCTTCCTTCAGAGGCCAGCTCTCCATACAGGAGGTCTTTTAAAATGCGACCGTCTGACATGCGGTGGACATGACCTAGCCAGCGGAGTCTTCGCTGTTTAAGGAGTGTGAACATTGTAGGCAGACTGGCTCGAGACAGGACCTCAGTGTTGGGCAACTTGTCTTGCCATGAGATTTCAAATATACGTCGGATACTTCTCACGTGGAAAGCAGAATAATGTAAAACATATTTCTAGTACTTCAAAGCTCTCAAATAAAATAAAAGCGTCTCGGCATTAAATGACCCATGAGAAGTTGATATGCCGTTAAGCAAATCAGATGGATGTCATAGTATTCACATAAGGGAGTGGCATCGAGTATGTGCGAGGAATAAATTGTCGATTAAATTACACAGAAATGAAAATAACACTGACATCTCATTTTAACAGATCTTCTTCTTCTATGTACTGTGTCCCGTCAAGATGTAGACGATCATGGCCTCCGACACCTCCCTATCTCTGGTAGCTCTTAACACGCTTTCTCCTGTTACCCCCTCCCAAACCCCGCTCTGTCATTTATTTGCTCAAGCCAATCAAGTATGTTACGCATTGCTTTCCTCTGTCTCTCTTTCTTTTTATCTGACCTGTTAGTATCAGATTCTCCAAGCCCTCTTTCCTCACTACATGTTCCTGGAACTTTAGCTATCTTTTTCTGGTGTTAAGGAGTAGTTTCCTTTTCAATTCCATCCTCTCCAAAACCTCGTCTTTGCTCACATATTTGGTTCAGGACATCCTCAACATCCTTTTGTGGAACCACATTTCCGTTGCATGAATTCTTCCTTTCATTTTTGGTGACATTGTCCCGCATTCTCTACCATATTGAAGGACAGACATCACATAACGATCCAGTACTCTCTTCTTTTTTTCCAGCAAAATTTTCCTGTCTCTTAATACTCTACTGAGCTTCTGGATTGCATCCTTGGTCATGCCAATATTCTTGTGTCCTTCCTCTCCAAAACCTCATCGTTGCCCACGTAATCTGTCTATTGTATCCTCAGCATCATTCTGTAGAACAGCAATTTCAATTGCTTCAAGTTTTTCTTTCACCTTTGCTGCCATATTGAAGAACAGACATCACATAGCAATCCGGTACTCACTTCTTTGTTTCCAGCAAAATTTTCCTGTCTCTTAATACTCTACTCAGCTTCTGGAATACCAATTTGCCTTTGGATTTCAATTTCGCACTTTCCATTCCCTGTTAAAACACTTCACAAGTATTTAAATTCCCGTACCTGTTTGATTTTTGTATCTCCAGCCTGTAGTTGGCATTTCGGGCTCCTCTTTTTTACTGATGACCATGCATCCAGTTTTCTTGTACTTTAGAGATATATTTGCTAAATTACACCAAAATATCTTGAAATACTAAAGAGTAAATTTATTTAATACTAGCAGTATAGCCCGGCGTTGCTTGGGTGTAATGAAAGCTTTTAAACTAATCCATGGTCCTGGAATTCAGACTCTGTGGACGTTGGCACGAAAGACTAAAAACCAATAGTTGTTTCCAGTTAAAGCGAAACCGTAGACTGAAAGAAAAATTAATGGATGTAAATCAAATTTTGATTTCCTGGTATCGATATCAAATAAGTTTTTTTCGTCATAAACTGAATTTTGAAGGCTAAATAAGTCCTCTGAGTAAATGGTATCCTGGCTGAGATTAAGAACTACAATTATATCTACTTAGAGCTAAACTCGAAGCAAAAACTAAAATAAAAGGGCTGAAAAAATACAGACATACAGGCAGATAAACAGACACACACACAAACATCTTGCCTTATATATATATATATATATATATATATATATATATATATATATATTATCGATTTTCTGCCCTATTGTAAGAACTGCAACCTTGAAACTTCTGAATATCGTTTCTTATGTCTTTGCCTATGAGTGTATCAAATTTGATTAAAATCAGAACACTCCTTTTATAACCCGATTTTTTCGATTATCGATTTTCGATATTTATCGGGGATACCTCGACACAAAACCTAGCTAAGAACACTCGCAGTCGCTTGCAGTACAACTGTGTAAATTTTCAAGAAAATCCGTTTCGGAGTCTATAGGTAACGGACACACACACACACACACACACACACACACACACACACACACACACACACACACACACACACACAGAGTTCCATTTATAAATAAGTTTAGATTTAGATATTTAAACAAAATAAACAAATGTTAGACCCGTCCATCCCACAAAATCAAGAGTGGCTGCTGTATTCTGCCATACGGTGAAATCAAGAAGCACACTCGCTAAGGGAAAAGGGGAGAGATAAAATACATAATAATCATCATCATCATTTATCCATCATCACACCCAGATGGTGCATAGGGTAGCAACTTCTTGTTACTGTTTCTGTAACAAAAGCCTGGTCAGTACTTAAATGGGTGACCATTTTGGAATACCAGGTGCTGTAAACGTAAGAACCAAGAATGGTCCACGGTTCTCCTGGTTTGGGGGTTGGGTGCAGGGCTAACAACTACATCTTTTCCCCCTCTAGCTATGAGTCAAACAACAGGACAGATTGGGTTCTATAGCCTTGACTGGTAACCAGTCTACTGCAGAAAGTAATGGCAACCTACTGCGGGATAATCTTCTGCCCAGTCAGTCATGTCTCTTTCGAGACATGATCGCCTAAGCGTGTTTCACGTATGGCACTTAACTGACTGACTGAATATAATAGTTGGAAAGATGATTAAGGCTTCTACTGGTCATAAAATGGGGGATCAGTTTATTGCTTCATAACAATAGGAAACTGATCCCCCACTAATTACTACTTAATAATATCACACATCTTTTCCGCCTCCAGCTACGAGTCAAATAACAGGACAGATTGGGTTCTATAGCCTTGACTGGCAACCAGTCTACTGCAGAAAGTAATGGCAACCTACTGCGGGATAATCTTCTGCCTAGTCAGTCATGTCTCTTTCGAGACACTATTATCTAAGCATGTATCATGTACGTCACTCTACTGACTGACACAGAAGCAATATGAAAGAAGCAGAGTAAATTAAAAAAAAAAAAGAAAACACACTTCTAAGATTTCTCTAACAATGTATAAAAGCAGGTACTGGGAATGCCAACCTAATTACTTTAGGTTTATTTTGTACTGCTGCTGTTTTTTATATTCTCTTCCTACACCACACCTTTTTGAGGGTGGGGCATGGAATATGCTGCTGCATCCTCTGCAGGAGCCACATTCTCAGTGGATGCTTGTAGAATTAGGCATAAAACTCGACCAACAAATATTCTACAGTGAATAAACCAACAAGAGTTGATATATTCAATTAACCAACCTAATCTTTTCACCCTGGGTTTCTCATCCCTGCCCCTACTGATGGTGTACGTTGGGTATTGGCAACCTTTTTCAAGCAGTGGTCCGCAAAGGCTCACCACAAGATGACACTATTAAAAAATTCAAGGTCATTTTTTGTAGTAGGTACTTCAGCAATATTCCTCACATACACCTTAGAAATGGTAGGGGGTTACATTTTGGAAGAAAAGAAAAAATAATATTACTGATTCTGTTTTGAATTTTATCAGTAGCACCAGACCATACCTGGAAGCAATTTCCTAAGCACGACGAATGGCAGATTTATAGATTTTTCTATGATTAAAAAGTTATATATATATATATATATATATATATATATATATATATATATATATATCAGCATGCAGTGTGGGTATAGAAGAATCCAAAGGAGTATCCTGTATATACAGTGGTAGGATAACTCTCTAAGAGAGCTCTAAATATATATGTATATAAATACATATAGAGCAAATGTAAGAAAAACTAAGGCAGACACGTTATTTCATGGTAAATCGGAAGTATGGGCCTATTTCAGGTGAACCATCATCAGCTTCCGTCTTTAATGTACAATAAAGACGGAAGCTGATGATGGTTCGCCTGAAATAGGCATATGCTTCCGATTTACCATGAAATAACGTGTCTGCCTTAGTTTTTCTTATATATATATATATATAACACTTCAAGTTTTTAATCATAGAAATATCTTTTCTTCTAAAAAGTAACACCTCCCTCATTTCTAAGGCGTATGTAATGAAGTACCTACTACATACTGCGGATTGTGGTACAGTGCATATCAGCTCGGAACGAGAAATCGGGGAGCCGAGTTCGAATTCCAGTTGAATTCATTGCATTTACTTACGCGCAAATACCCATCTCTTCCTTCCAGTTATGGGTTAAATAACAGGACAGATTGGGTTCTATAGCCTTGGCCGACAACCAATCTACAGCAGAAAGCAATGGCAACCTACTGCGGAATAATCTTTTGCCCAGTCAGTTGTGTCTCTTTCGAGACATGATCACCCAAGCATGTTTCACGTATGGCACTTGACTGACCTACTACAAAAAATGACCTTGAATTTTATTATGCTCTCATTACGATTGAGCTCTCTAGGAAAGAAAATTAAAAAAAAAATAGATACCACTTCTGCAATTTACGCATTACTCTTCAGCAAAGAATTGAGTTCTTTCAGTGACTGGTGTGTGTATACACCGCTTATATATAACACGCAAAAATTTCCCTTCTCTTATGCCATGCGCCTATGGTTTAGGGGTTAGCGACTCTGATTGACACCAAATCGGTCGGGTTTTGATCCCGGCCAGAGCCAAGTAGATGTCTAAGCACACTGATGAGCTGTGATACAGCAAAACAGGCCTGTATGTGGATGACGAATATAATCAATTTCACCTCAGGCAAAGCAATAAAGCCACTAAGACGCAAGGATGTGGAAGAATTAGAAAACAAAAACAATATAGAACAGTAAAAAGCGATTAACATTGCATTTAAATTTTTGAAGATTAAAGTTTGCTGGAATGTATGGAGCTGGAAGACAGTTCCACAATCGAGAAGTGCGAGAGAAGAAACTGTTAGCATAGAACTTGGTTGATTAAACTCTATATTGGTGAAACCTTGCTGTCAGTCTCATGCTGCACTTAAAATGTATAAAGTCTAGGTACCCTAGCGAAGAGCTCATCTGAACAGTTGCCATGGAAGCATGGATAAAAAAAAATCACAGGGAAAGGAAACTTTACAGCACTGGGAAAAGGAACCAAAACTGTAGATGCCAGATCAGGACCAATAATATTGCTGATTCTGTTTTGAATTTTATCAGGAGCAGCAGACCATACGTGGCAGCAATTTCCTAAGCACGGACGAATGGTAGATTCATCGATATGCAAAATAACTTTAGAAGAGAAAATTTATCTAGCACAACCTAGAGAACCAATTTTTTTAGGGGTAACAATTTGCTGATTCTGTTTTGAATTTTATCAGGAGAAGCAGACCATACGTGGCAGCAATTTCCTAAGCACGGACGAATGGTAGATTCATAGATATGCAAAATAACTTTAGAAGAGAAAATTTATCTAGCACAACCTAGAGAACCAATTTTTTTAGGGGATGACAATGGATTTAAAATATTCTTTCCACTACACGTTAGCCAAGAAAGCTCAAGAAGGCACAATGAGTCACTCTCTGAGGGGTTAGCATTAGCCATATGCTGATGGAAGACAGAAAGGAGTCGCTCAGATGAGCGGTTTAGCTTTGGAGCTATTAAAATTAACAAGCCGTCTTTTGTCTCAGTTAACAAAAGATAGAACGTTATTTTTGACGTAAGCTGCTTTTTTTTTTTAAGCATATCACCCCGAGCAAGGCGGTAACGCCACTGATGTGCAGGGGGCTAAATAGGTGTGAAAAGATTGGAAAAGAGAAAACCGGAAACCGCATCCTAAACAGGAAAAAATGGATGAGCCTCTTCACCTGTTCAATAGACGTGGGTGGAGTGTGAACCGGGCGATAGTTTAGTCTATCTACTCCAATTGAAAAAAAAAGTGAGAAGAAAAAACCGGAAACCGCATCCTAAACAGGAAACAAGGGATGAGCCTCTTCACCTGTTCAATAGACGTGGGTGGATTTGAAAATATCAGTCTATGTCTTGATATTATCACTGATGAAAATATGATTAATCCATGTCAGAGCATGTGATTGGTTCATTTAAAAGTAAAAAAAAAAGTATTATTGAAAAGATGTTTTCACATATGGTTTTCTTTATTGAAAACTTGCTAATGATTTAAAAATGATGAAAACATTGAAAGTTTGTTCTTAATCGTTGTTTACGCATGCGCTTATGTAAAAGAAAGTGTGAGTGAACAAGTGAGAGTGAAACACAACAAAATTTTAAGAAACGTTTTTTTTTTCTTATGAAATTAAATGTGATATTCAAAAAGATCAAACAGGTTGTCCTTCAGACCACTTGTTAACACATTGCTGGTATCATGTTGATGAGCATGGTTCCACTTGATCAAACTGGCATTTTTCTCTTTCACTCTTCTGCCATGTTGTGTTTTTGACTTCCGAGGGTGAAAAGTGAAAAGCAGGTTGACGGTTGGGAGATACAAAAGAAAATTCTTTAGAATACTGAATTAACTTAAGTTTTAAAAGCAACAATGATTTACTGTCATAGTAAAATGACACTGGGATCCCCTTTTGGAGTTTACAGGCTGTGCTTGTAGTAATTTAAACTTTTAAGTTCTAGTCTTCAGGGCTGGTACAAGGTCTTAATGAGAAGGTCTCGGCAAACGATTTGGATAAACCTCCAACTTAATTGAAGTCCTGCATCTAGCAAGTATGGGAATGACAAAGTGTGTCTCCCACCCTCAGCATTAATCTTTTTCTAAAAAACCCACATTTTCCAAATTTAGGGGGTTGTCCAGCCCTCTTTTTAGAGTGGTTAGAGGAATCAAGCCATCTCTTAACTCCAACTTCCTTCAGGTCTCATCTCGCACCATCTAGATGGTGCTAATCTCTCTCTCCCTTCTCCCACATTTTCAGTGTCCAACTTCGGCCCACTCCAAGAGCTGGTACACCTTGCTGATGAATCTAAACTTTTAGAACACAGGCAAAAGCGAGGGTGGGGATTCCGGTCATTAACATTTTTTTTATCAGGTTGTTCACACTGGTTGTTTTTAGGTAATTTCTCGATTGACCAGTCGCCTGTGGTCATTCCAGGGCTAGTAATTATTTTTTCTTCCTCGCTTCTAACCAGACGAATCCAAAATAATTTCAGCCATAAAAACTGACAAATATCACAGAAATTAAAATGAAAAAACCTGTCCCAAATTTTAGGCGCTATCTATTTTTGTAGGGATATTTTTTCTTCTGGGTGGTCGGTTCAAACTAGATGTTTTTTCTGGTTCTTTGTCTAGAACAATTTTTGATTTTATTTTGGTTGACCACCTATTTTTTATCGAAAATTTTCTATTTTGTTTTATGATACGTTGTCTCTTTATTGGCAAGAAGCGTACACTTGGTTTTGCTCTGTCTGACTGAATTCCATCTAAATTTGTGTTTGATTCTCCTTTGAACTGATCGGGTTTTCATTTGATTGTTTTGAAATAATTTTTCAGCACATTTTGGTTCTAATTTTCTCAATCCACTCCACCCACCCACTTTAACTACTGACTTCCTTGCCCACAGTTTGCCCACGACTGGCATATATAGTTTTGATTTTCATTTCGTTTTGCATCTTTAAATATATCTTTTTCAATTCTTATATTAACAAGTAGCATAATTTTAGTATTTTAGTTTCCAAGATTGGTAATTTTTAATATCTTTGGTATTATTTCAAACTAATTGCTCTAGGATGTGCGTTGTGGTGCAGTGGATATCGGCTCGGAACGAGAAATCGGGGAGCCGAGTTCGAATTCCAGTTGAATTCATTGCATTCACTTATGCGCAAATACCCTTGGGAAAGGTATTAGTCCGTCTCTTCCTTCCCGTAGTCTTGGCTGGCAACCAATCTACCGCAGAAAGCAATGGCAACCTACTGCGGGATAATCTTCTGCCCAGTCAGTCATGTCTCTTTCGAGGCATGATCGCCCAAGCGTGAATCATGTATGGCACTTAACTGATTGACTGAATATAATAGTTGGAATAATGATTAAGGTTTCTAATGGTCATAAAGTGGGGGATCAGTTTATTACTTAATAACAATAGGAAACCGATCCCCCACTAATTAATACATAATAATATAATACATTTCTTTCCCCTCTAGCTATGAGTCAAATAGCAGGACAGATTGGGTTCTATAGCATTGGATGGCAACCAATCTACCGAAGTCTCAAGCTGAGGGTACAAAATAAATTATAAGAAACTTCCACAACTTGGATGATTTAAATCGATGCTTTATTTCGTTTAGAATTAGTCGTGCAGTTGGGGTAGGCGATGTGACACTCAGCTCTAACACTAATTAATGGAGATCAAATGCCGAACCGACCGACTCAGACGAACGGAGTTTCCCTTCTTCAGTGTGCCTGACACACGTAGCTACTTCAAGCACACGCCCGGCTGAACTAATCGGCTCGGAAAAATCACTTGTATTTATATTGAAATGATCGGAAGTTCGCTAGACCACCAGATTAAAACAAAAGATAAGCATTGGTGACTTTAAGTCCAAAATTTCAAGGTACTTAAATTTTGCTTCCTTTGATGTGTAAACATCCCGCCTGCACTCAGCCTCCAACGACGTATTTTCCTGGAATTTTTTTATCTTGATAAAGCTTCGTGTGAAGGCCGTCGAATGTTTTTATAGCTCTGACACTTTACCCGTAACCAGGCGTTTTTATTACCTGGAGAAAGGGAAAAATTCTATTATCTTCTTAATGTGTGGTCAAGATACAGTAAAGACAGTTTTTTTGACCTGGTCACTTAAAATCTATTTCTTAAACTATCTTTTATCACTTCAAATCACTTAGTCAAATATTTTATTGGAAGACTGGTAGGATTTAACAGTAATCTGATACCCTTTTCTCTTCCACAAATTTACTTATAAAAGAAAAAGCGTTTATTTATTTATTTTTTCCTCTTTTTCACTTTTGTTAAACGAAACGTTTTTAAACTATTTTTCTATTCTTAATCTATTATAATAAAATACATATTTTACAAATCCACCTTAATATACGCCTAGTTATCGTGTCACAATGAGAATACTTTAGCAACTATGATTAACCCTCTAGGGCCATTCGTATCATATTTGATACAGTATTTCCCTATAAGGAAACATTTGGTATTCATTGACTGAGCAGTCAGTACTGCTTTCATTTGAAATTTATAAAATATTTCTCTTAAAAAAATTCAGGAAAATATTTCTTTCAAGGCTTGTTTTCATACTCTATCAAATATGATACGAATGGCCCTAGAGGGTTAATCCTGAACTTTGTGGTGGATATAAAGGAGTGAATAACATCATTGGTAAACAGAACAATACAGGAAGAACAAAATGAAGTCAAGGTGCAAATTTTCAAAAAGAGATGCATGTTATGGTGCAGTGGATATCGACTGAACAAGAAATTTGGGAGCCGTGCTCAAATTTCAGTTCACTTACACACAAATACCCTTCTCTCCAGTTATGGGTTAAATAACAGGACAGATTGGGTTCTATAGCATTGGCTGGCAATCAGTCTACCACAGAAAGCAATGATACCCTACTGCGGGATAATCTTCTGCCCAATCAGTCAGGTCTTTTTTGAGACATGATCGCACAAGCATGTTTCACGTATGGCACTTAACTGACTGAATATAATAGTCAAAAACATGATTAAAGCTTCTACTGAGCATCAGTTTTATATTGTTATGAATAAACTGATCCCCCACTAATTACTACTTAATAATATAATACATCTCTTCCCTCTCTAGCTTTGAGTCAAATAACAGGACAGATTGGGTTCTATAGCCTTGGCTGACAACCAGTCTCAATAATATAATACATCTCTTCCCCCTCTAGCTATGAGTCAGATAACAAGACAGATTGGGTTCTATAGCCTTGGCTGACAACCAGTCTCAATAATATAATACATCTCTTCCCTCTCTAGCTATGAGTCAGATAACAGGACAGATTGGGTTCTATAGCCTTGGCTGACAACCAGTCTCAATAATATAATACATCTCTTCCCTCTCTAGCTATGAGTCAGATAACAGGACAGATTGGGTTCTATAGCCTTGGCTGACAACCAGTCTCAATAATATAATACATCTCTTCCCTCTCTAGCTATGAGTCAGATAACAGGACAGATTGGGTTCTATAGCCTTGGCTGACAACCAGTCTCAATAATATAATACATCTCTTCCCTCTCTAGCTATGAGTCAAATAACAGGACAGATTGGGTTCTATAGCCTTGGCTGACAACCAGTCTCAATAATATAATACATCTCATCCCCCTCTAGCTATGAGTCAGATAACAGGACAGATTGGGTTCTATAGCCTTGGCTGACAACCAGTCTCAATAATATAATACATGTCTTCCCCCTCTAGCTATGAGTCAGATAACAGGACAGATTGGGTTCTATAGCCTTGGTCAGCAACCAGTCTACCGCAGAAAGCAATGGTAACCTACTGCAGAATAATCTTCTACCCAGTCAGTTATGTCTTTTTCGAGACATGATCACCCAAGGCGTGTATCATGCATGGCACTTAACTGACCGACTAAATGTCCTTGGTGCTGAACCTGTTAATTGGTGAGAGGAACAAAAAGAAAAACAAGTTTATCCATTTTCTGAATTTGCAGCCAGAATTTCTCTTAATCATGTGCCTAATAGATGTAGCGGGGAAAAAAAAAAAAAAAAAACCACACCCATTGGGTTAAATCACAGCCTCCAGATCACTTTGGAATCTTCTGAACACTGACATAACCCTAGTCTTCAGTTTACCTTTAGTGTGACAAGAAGTCCTGTTGGTCTCTCGCTCAAATGTGTGTTACACATAATCAAGGGGGTTAAAGTCTGGAGAGATAGATGGCTACATGTAAGGGGTGATGTAGTTGCAGAAATTATCTGAAAGCCATGACTGGGTTGTCCTGTTTATGTGGCATGGTGCAGAGTCCTGTTGCCAGACATAGGGTTTTCCAGCAGCCACTCTCTTGACCCAGAGCAGCACTACCTCCTCAAGGCACTTGATGTATGCCTCCATGTTGAGTCTGAGACACTGTGGAAAGATGAACGGAGACATGATGTCATAATCATGATTGGACTTGTCCAATTCTTTCCTGATACTCTCAGCATCAATCTGAAATGTTCATATTGGAGCTTCTGGTATGAATGCCAAGCAGTATGGCATGTACTTTCTAAAATCACAGATGGTGCCCAACTGACCTTACTGTACTATGTAGTCAAAAAAAAAAAAAAAAAAAAAAAAAAAAAAAAAAAAAAATGCAAAAAATTAAAAATCTAAAAAGGCAACAATTTACCCATCACACCCTGTATATACAAATTCGAGCAAGTGTAGGAAGGGTAGATGTGTATGACGTTCTGTTTTCCCTGAAATTACACACCCTCTACAGATGTTACCGAAACAAAAACAATCAAAACAAAGAATAAATTATTTCGATTTTTTTTAGCTTTTATTTATTTAACATTGCGACAGACAACCAAGGTGCATCTACAGTCGAGATATTTACAACATTGTGGACACACAGGTCACATCACAGCAGGCCAGAGTCACAGCACAACAGGTCCACAGCTTACTTCCAACCTAGAAATTTAAAAAATATATTATAATAATAATAATAATAATAATTATAATAATACAAATTTTTACTAAATTAAGGTTTGTGATCATACTTCATGTTTCAGCGGACCTGAAGGAGTCTAACACCACCTTTAAATTTGTCGTTTTACATTTTTTTTTTTACTTTTTTCAGTGCAGTCTTATCAATTACAGCCTAAACTTTCTAATTGGAAAAAAAAAAAAAAAAAAAAAAGGAAAAATTTAAATATTTAAACAATTTCAGGGGAGGCTCAGTTTTTCATCTAATGTTACAGGAAATCGATCCTCCATTTTGGAACCACTCGCCGGTACGACATTACCACCACCTGTAAATTGGTTGAGTATTTTTTTTTTACTTTCTACTTTTTTCAGTGCAATCTTATTGATTAAAACCTAAACTTTCTAATTGACAACAAAAATTTGTAAAATTTTTCAACATTTAAACAATTGCAGGGCCGGGGTGGGGGGGGGGGGGGGGTCAGTTTATCATACAACCTTAAAGTAAATCGATCCTGTGCAATTAACTTTTTTGCCTGCGCATGTTCAACAACTGAATCCTTTGTGAAATTTTTGAATAAAGTCATTCTTGGAGTTTTTGAGGAAGAAGTCATCGTAAGAACTAAAGAAAACATGAAAAAGGCAAGAACAAGAGCAACTCGCCCCCCCCCACCAAAAAAAACAAAAGACAAAAGCAACCTCAACATGAGTGGTTCAAAAATGGAGGATCAATTTACTATAACGTTGTATGAAAAACTGAGCCCCCCCACCCTAAAATGGTGAAATACTGAAATTTTTTGTCAATTGGAAAGTTTAGGGTGCAATTGATAAGACTAAGCTGAAAAAAATGAAAAGCAACAAATTTAAAGGTGGTGGTAGTCTCCTTCAGGTCTGCCCAGGTTTCAAATAAGACCTGCTTAGTGCTTAAAAAATCTGCAATGTTATTGGTTCTGACCTGACATCTCTGCTTCAGTCACTTCCCACCACTGTAACAGCCTCCCTGTGCCTTTTCTATAAATATATTCATGGTAATTGTTCTGCTATAGTACCTAGACTTTATGGATTTAAGCACAATACTAGATTGGTGAGATGGTCTCATCATTTTATAGGTAGATGCAACAGTAAGTTCCAGGCTAACAGCTTCTTTTCTCACGCTTTTCACTCGTGGAACTCTCTGACTGGCTTAATTCCTGTACTTTTATTGTTCTCGCACATTAATAGCATTTTTTTTTTTTTTACTCGTTCCTTAACACTAACCCCTTGAGCCTTAGTGACTTTATTGCCTTGCTTGTGGTGAGAAAAAAAAAAAAAAAAAAAAAACAGAAAAAATAATTTCCACTGAAAACGTACTATTTTAACTACATATAGATAAGCCTCTGCTTTAGTTCTGTTTTTCCTTTGAAAAAGAATTCTTGTAACAACGTATGGAAGTCTTGCTATATGATTATCACCGAGAGATAATGTTATTCACATGGTGCGGCATATAATTTATTTGAGCAGTCAAAACACGAGCCTACTCGCCTGCACATAAAATTTTTGTAACTTCCGTTAGTCCCTTCGTCACACCCTTGATAATAACCGACCCTTAACCAATCAAAATGATATGTTGAAAGAAGTGCAAGAAGAGGTATTTGGCGGGGTTAGGGTGCACTAGGTACAGTTGTTCCTACCAGGGTGCATATCTTAGTACAGTAAGTTTTTAAACTTTAAAAAAAAAAAAAAAAGTTATAACATGGATACTGCCATGAAGAACTCAGCATAGTACTTAGAATTTTTAAAATTTTTATTTATTGATTTTTTTATAGCTCAACCCATTACAGGTTATTTAAAGCCAGCAACTAGCTTTAGATTGTAAGGATTCTTTAGTTGAAATAATGATTTAGTGATACAAATCTTACTAATTACCACAGCAGCTGGTGTTCCCAAGTGGTCATTTATCTAGGTTCAAGGTTGCTTAACTTTGATGATCGTACAGGAAGCAATGTCTCAACATGATGGGATTGTGAGCAGATAATTTGGAAGTGGGGCTCACTTCAGACTTGAAACCACATCTCTAATATGTCAGACAGTTGATAACAGGAGTACCTAATGGGGGACAACATTTGATTACCAAACACAACAGTCTTCTTTGTTATAATAGACAGAGATAGACAGACAGAGATAGACAGACAGAGATAGACAGACAGAGATAGACAGACAGAGATAGACAGACAGAGATAGACAGACAGAGATGGACAGACAGAGATAGACAGACAGAGATAGACAGACAGAGATAGACAGACAGAGAGATAGACAGACAGAGATAGACAGACAGAGAGATAGACAGACAGAGATAGACAGACAGAGATAGACAGACAGAGATAGACAGACAGAGATAGACAGACAGAGATAGACAGACAGAGATAGACAGACAGAGATAGACAGACAGAGATAGACAGACAGAGATAGACAGACAGAGATAGACAGACAGAGATAGACAGACAGAGATAGACAGACAGAGATAGACAGACAGAGATAGACAGACAGAGATAGACAGACAGAGATAGACAGACAGAGATAGACAGACAGAGATAGACAGACAGAGATAGACAGACAGAGATAGACAGACAGAGATAGACAGACAGAGATAGACAGACAGAGATAGACAGACAGAGATAGACAGACAGAGATAGACAGACAGAGATAGACAGACAGAGATAGACAGACAGAGATAGACAGACAGAGATAGACAGACAGAGATAGACAGACAGAGATAGACAGACAGAGATAGACAGACAGAGATAGACAGACAGAGATAGACAGACAGAGATAGACAGACAGAGATAGACAGACAGAGATAGACAGACAGAGATAGACAGACAGAGATAGACAGACAGAGATAGACAGACAGAGATAGACAGACAGAGATAGATAGATAGATAGACAGACAGAGATAGACAGACAGATAGACAGACAGAGATAGACAGACAGAGATAGACAGACAGAGATAGACAGACAGAGATAGACAGACAGAGATAGACAGACAGAGATAGACAGACAGAGATAGACAGACAGAGATAGGCAGACAGAGAGATAGACAGACAGAGATAGACAGACAGAGAGATAGACAGACAGAGATAGACAGACAGAGATAGACAGACAGAGATAGACAGACAGAGATAGACAGACAGAGATAGACAGACAGAGATAGACAGACAGAGATAGACAGACAGAGATAGACAGACAGAGATAGACAGACAGAGATAGACAGACAGAGATAGACAGACAGAGATAGACAGACAGAGATAGACAGACAGAGATAGACAGACAGAGATAGACAGACAGAGATAGACAGACAGAGATAGACAGACAGAGATAGACAGACAGAGATAGACAGACAGAGATAGACAGACAGAGATAGACAGACAGAGATAGACAGACAGAGATAGACAGACAGAGATAGACAGACAGAGAGATAGACAGACAGAGATAGACAGACAGACAGACAGACAGAGATAGACAGACAGAGATAGACAGACAGAGATAGACAGACAGAGATAGACAGACAGAGATAGACAGACAGAGATAGACAGACAGAGATAGACAGACAGAGAGATAGACAGACAGAGATAGACAGACAGAGATAGACAGACAGAGATAGACAGACAGAGATAGACAGACAGAGATAGACAGACAGAGATAGACAGACAGAGATAGACAGACAGAGATAGACAGACAGAGATAGACAGACAGAGATAGACAGACAGAGATAGACAGACAGAGATAGACAGACAGAGATAGACAGACAGAGATAGACAGACAGAGATAGACAGACAGAGATAGACAGACAGAGATAGACAGACAGAGATAGACAGACAGAGATAGACAGACAGAGATAGACAGACAGAGATAGACAGACAGAGATAGACAGACAGAGATAGACAGACAGAGATAGACAGACAGAGATAGACAGACAGAGATAGACAGACAGAGATAGACAGACAGAGGATAGACAGACAGAGATATAGACAGACAGAGATAGACAGACAGAGATAGACAGACAGAGATAGACAGACAGAGATAGACAGACAGAGAGATAGACAGACAGAGATAGACAGACAGAGATAGACAGACAGAGATAGACAGACAGAGATAGACAGACAGAGATAGACAGACAGACAGACAGAGAGATAGACAGACAGAGATAGACAGACAGAGATAGACAGACAGAGATAGACAGACAGATAGACAGACAGAGATAGACAGACAGAGATAGACAGACAGAGATAGACAGACAGAGATAGACAGACAGAGATAGACAGACAGAGATAGACAGACAGAGATAGACAGACAGAGATAGACAGACAGAGATAGACAGACAGAGATAGACAGACAGAGATAGACAGACAGAGATAGACAGACAGAGATAGACAGACAGAGATAGACAGACAGAGATAGACAGACAGAGATAGACAGACAGAGATAGACAGACAGAGATAGACAGACAGAGATAGACAGACAGAGATAGACAGACAGAGATAGACAGACAGAGATAGACAGACAGAGATAGACAGACAGAGAGATAGACAGACAGAGATAGACAGACAGAGATAGACAGACAGAGATAGACAGACAGAGATAGACAGACAGAGATAGACAGACAGAGATAGACAGACAGAGATAGACAGACAGAGATAGACAGACAGAGATAGACAGACAGAGATAGACAGACAGAGATAGACAGACAGAGATAGACAGACAGATAGACAGACAGATAGACAGACAGAGATAGACAGACAGAGAGATAGACAGACAGAGATAGACAGACAGAGAGATAGACAGACAGAGATAGACAGACAGAGATAGACAGACAGATAGACAGACAGAGATAGACAGACAGAGATAGACAGACAGAGATAGACAGACAGAGAGATAGACAGACAGAGATAGACAGACAGAGATAGACAGACAGAGATAGACAGACAGAGATAGACAGACAGAGATAGACAGACAGAGATAGACAGACAGAGATAGACAGACAGAGATAGACAGACAGAGATAGACAGACAGAGATAGACAGACAGAGATAGACAGACAGAGATAGACAGACAGAGATAGACAGACAGAGATAGACAGACAGAGATAGACAGACAGAGATAGACAGACAGAGATAGACAGACAGAGATAGACAGACAGAGATAGACAGACAGAGATAGACAGACAGAGATAGACAGACAGAGATAGACAGACAGAGATAGACAGACAGAGATAGACAGACAGAGATAGACAGACAGAGATAGACAGACAGAGATAGACAGACAGAGATAGACAGACAGAGATAGACAGACAGAGATAGACAGACAGAGATAGACAGACAGAGATAGACAGACAGAGATAGACAGACAGAGATAGACAGACAGAGATAGACAGACAGAGATAGACAGACAGAGAGATAGACAGACAGAGATAGACAGACAGAGATAGACAGACAGAGATAGACAGACAGAGATAGACAGACAGAGATAGACAGACAGAGATAGACAGACAGAGATAGACAGACAGAGATAGACAGACAGAGATAGACAGACAGAGATAGACAGACAGAGATAGACAGACAGAGATAGACAGACAGATAGACAGACAGAGATAGACAGACAGAGATAGACAGACAGAGAGATAGACAGACAGAGATAGACAGACAGAGATAGACAGACAGAGATAGACAGACAGAGATAGACAGACAGAGATAGACAGACAGAGATAGACAGACAGAGATAGACAGACAGAGATAGACAGACAGAGATAGACAGACAGAGATAGACAGACAGAGATAGACAGACAGAGATAGACAGACAGAGATAGACAGACAGAGATAGACAGACAGAGATAGACAGACAGAGATAGACAGACAGAGATAGACAGACAGAGATAGACAGACAGAGATAGACAGACAGAGATAGACAGACAGAGATAGACAGACAGAGATAGACAGACAGAGATAGACAGACAGAGATAGACAGACAGAGATAGACAGACAGAGATAGACAGACAGAGATAGACAGACAGAGATAGACAGACAGAGATAGACAGACAGAGATAGA
>JBBBDQ010002473.1:887500-1147500 GCA_037127315.1 Ascarosepion bandense | reverse complement strand
TCTATTTTCATTTACAATTATTCACTTGGCAATAAATACTACAAAATAGTATGATATAGCTGGTAGTGTGTGTGTGTAATATATATATATATATATATATATATAGCTTTATCTCCCCCTCCAGGGTTTTGGATTATTTCGTTATTTTTATGTCTTAATGTAAGATACCCAGTAGTAGGTACATATTTTGATAGCATGAGCCCACTCATTTCTTAATAAACTTTCTTCTCATTACTGGCCCAAGTGTTAGCCTAGTTTCTATTTTTTTTAAGTCCCAAAAGTTGCAATTCATGAAATTTAGTAATAGTTTGCTTAAAAAAAAAAAAAAAAAAAAAAATTGGTGATGAAGAGCAACTAAAGATATGAAGAAAACATTTAAAATAAAAACATCAAAAGGTTTACCTTGAAATGCTTGCATATTTCTGTTGCTATTTTTGCTTGCTTGAGTTTTTTTTAAAATTTACGTCAGACCTTCAGCTTTAATAGTAGCTTGGAAAGAGCTGATTTCACGAGCAATGTAGATAGCACCACCAAAAACTACAAAGCTCTTTACCAACTGCCTGAAAAGGTGGGAAAAAAATAAAAACATAAAATAAATGGACGAAACAAATTTCAATTCTTGTTTTAAAATAATTCATTTTTTTTTTTTTTATTTATAAGACATGATGACGTCGTCGAAGAGTACTAAGGCGAGACAAATCACCTAACAACAGGACCAAAGAAAAACCGGTTCATTATTTATATCGTTGTCCTCATCTTTAATGCATTGCCATGTTCAATGTTTTTGCTGTTGTATGCTCTGGGCTCCTTCAAGTGCCAGGAATTGAGAATGATATACCCCACTGATTAAAATAAAGAGTTGGGTTCAAAATTCCTAGCATCTAAAAAAGACCAAAGCGTCATAAACATGAAAATAAAATGAGGACAACAGTCTGAACTGTAAATAATATAAATCATCTCAGAAGTATAGACAAATAGTAACATGTAATGTATAGAGAACATATAAAATCAGAATTAGATACAAGTGATTATTTGTATAGTGTGTTGTACACGGCGTGTCGGGGGTGGGGACACACACACAAAGAATTATATAAAATTTAGACAAATTAAAAGAGAGAAAGAAAAAAAAAAACAACAGACATGGCAAGAAAGAAAGAGAAAGACTGAGAGTGGCGAGAAAAATGTACTGTCCGTCTTATTTTTCTTATTCTTCACTAGTCTTCTCATTCCTTTTCATTCAGAGTATCAACTCAGTCTTCATAGTGTTATTGCATCAAACTGGCTATTTATGGACTTTTAATCTCCTTACCATGAAACAACTGATGAAGGGATGGTTGAAAGTGCTCAAACCTAACTTTAATTTTAGCAAATTTTTTTGAAAAGAATAATCCAAGACCAGGAGAAACTCATAAAATTGAGAACTGACTATTACTGGGCCAGATGTCGGTTCTCACATATAAAAATGGTACCTTCTCAGCAAGGAAAGCCAGTGTTGCTTTTGAGCTATGGCATGGTGCAGTATTCTGGACTATATTATCAAGCATAAATGTCTGCTCCAGCCAAGGTAATAGAGGTCTTCAAGATGTCTAGATACTAATGTGTGCCAATCTTCAAACTGGTCTCGATGGACCGTGGATCCAGGATACATTCCCTGCTCACCACAGCACCAAAGACCATCGCAGAAGCAGGATTCTTAGTCTTAAAAACAGTTGGTGAAACATCAGAAGGGCTGTATGCAATCACCTGAAAATTTCTGTGATTCACCTCAACATCTACAGTGCACTTTTTGTCAACAAACACAGGAACTTGATGCTTGATGAATATGAGAAGCTTTGAGCACCTCTTGGCCAATATTGCTGTCAACGGGTGACATCATCGTCAAACTATAGCTAGGATTTTACCAAGAGCTGTGACCAAGGTTCTTGTTCACAGCTCTGGTCATTGTGGAAAGGGGACACATTGCGTTTCTGTGCAAGCACCGTCATAAATGTGGATGGGTAGTCTTCAATTGAGCGTTTGAAGCCAGTAAGAAATTTTGGATTCTGCTTGGAATGACTGCAACTCGAGTTTTTTCTACAAACTTTGCTCTCTTCTTGAAATTGTTTAAACACATGATAAACTGATACTTTTGGAAGTTACGTCAACTTAATGTTTTTGGCAGGGTATTTGGCACGTGCCAAAAACTATAACAGTGGAAAGATTCTATTGTTGAATTCGTTCAGCATTTGCCTGGGAAGAAAGAGAAATTACGATATTTATGCAAGCAAAATTTGTCAGAAAATAAATTGTTAAGCCAAGAAAATCACCTACAAGATTGTGTGTGTGTGTGTGTGAATTTAGGTTTTTCTTAAAACTATGTTTCCAGGTCATAAAATCAAACTTTTGTCTAAAAGTTATGAAAAAAGGTATCAATTTGTTTTAATTTTTGTCAAAGGTCACCGTCAAACCCAAAAATAAAATATTAAAAACTTTTTTCAAACCAAAAATTTATACATAAGTAAAAAATTCCGAAGCTCTATTTTTCAATTTGGTTCCAGAAGATGAGCAAAATACTAACACACAGGAAAATCTAAATAGAAACGAAGAAAAGAGTTCTAGACTGCTACGTGATGTCAGTTCTTCAATACGGCTGTGAATGCTGGACAATATCATCGAAAATGAGGACAAAACTGGAAGCGGCCGAAATGTGGTTCTACAGAAGGATGCTACGGATATCGTGGACTGAGCATACAAGCCAAGGTGTTAGAAAGAATGGCAACAAAAAGGAAATTGACGCTGAGCATCAGGAAGAGACAACTTAAGTTCCTGGGACATGCAATGAAGAAGGAGAGCCTGGAGAACCTGATTCTGACTGGACAGATAGAAAGGAAGGAGAGACAGAGGAAGGCAGCGGATAACATATTTGCAGGGCCTGATCAGGTGGATGACGGAACAGGGGTTGCCAGGAGCAATAGGAGCAAATATACTAAAAGCCACAAGGGATAGGGAGACGTGGAGAGCCATGATCGCTTACGTCCTGAAGGGACAGGGCACATAGAAGAATTATGTAATGCGAGTGTTTATGAATTTTAACACATTTAACAGTTTATAGCTCTAGCATAAAAGATTATAAAGAAAGTCATAATACTACTATACTTATATATGATTCCATAAATTTGTGTTTTTTTTTGGGGGGGGGGGGGTAAGACATAGCAACCCCCTCCCCCTGAAACAAACACACAATTAAGCCTTTCATTATATCTTAAAAGTTTGTCAAATTATAACACAAGAAAAAGTCTCCCACATATATATATATATCTCCCTCCTGTCATGCTCAGAGAGAGAGAGAGAGAGAGAGAGAGAGAGAGAGACACAGAGACACAGACAGACAGACAATAGCAAGGCAGCGTCTGCTCAGTTCATTTTTATTACTACCAGTTATGAACTTGCCACATGTTTGCCCTTTAACAGTGCCTTAATTTATTTTTTTGCAATAATCATGTCGTTAAGTAGTGAAAAAAAAATTAAAAAGTTGGTTAGCACAGAAATTCCTCAGGGTCAAACCCTTAAGTGACTTTCCATTGTGATTAACCAAACACACACGAAAAAAAAAAAACAAAAAAAAAAAACACCCACATACATTCACAGTAAGCTGAAAGTATTTGTCATTTAAATGTAAATCGTCTGCACAACCACACCAGCATTGCCTGATGAGAATTAATCTCAAAACATAGAAATTTCCATGTAGCAATGAAAAATTGACATAACCATATATATATATATATATATATATATATATATATATAATTGTGTCACCCCAAGCAAGGGGGTTACACAGGAGTAACGTTATGAGAAAGAGTGACCGATTACAGGGGGTGTCAGGAAGAGGGTATGAGAAGGATGAGAATGTTGATGAGAGTGGGGTGGATAGAGAAAAGAGCATGATGTATTCTATATAGCTATTCCACTTGAGGTCTGATGTGAGAGTTAACCCGAGGAGGCCCATTGTTTTACTTTCAGGGAGACTAGCCTGATCCATGCTAATGGGCGGTAGGAACAATTGTCTGTGATGGTTAATAGATAGCAGCTTCATTTTGAAAGCATTAAAATTGAGGAGCCATTTCTTACCCGAGTCCACCATGGATTGGAGGTCCTTTTCAAGCTCAGCAGCAAGGTTTGCTTTGTCAGCCACAGAAGGTTTTTGCTCAAGACGAGAGTAAACTGTAGTGTCATATATGCCTACTTGGGATCTTATTACGTCAGGGAGATCGTTAATATAGATAAGGAAAAGCTTAGGACATAGAATAGAGCTTTGAGGGACACCCGCGTTTGTGTGATAGTATTGGGAGGCTAGCCCATTCGATACTACCTTCATTGTGCAGTTTGAAAGGAATGACTGGATTAGGTCAATCAATTATCCAGTTATACCATAGCCCCACAACTTGAATAGAAGGCCAGCATGCCAGACTGTCAAACGCCTTGGAGATGTCTAGAGCAACAGTTCAGGCTTTGCCATTCTTGTCAAGAGCCTGGTGTATACACTCAGTGATGGTCGTGAGCATATCAGCAGTAGACCTGGTGAAGCAGAAACCATACTGTTTGTCAGAGAAGAGTCTGTGGACTGTGAGAGGTTGTACTACGTTTGGTGCTGATGATGGCTTACACAAGGCAGAAACTATACCTTGGTGCATCTTAATTGCACATCTTAATAGACTGCAAAAAATGCTCAAAACCTTACCATACTTTTCAAAAATGTATCTGTTTCTCAAATAATAGTTTATTCCAGCACTTATAGAAAAAAGCACAATACATAAGTGGACTCATCCCATCAAAATATTTCTATCAATATGGCATCTAATATGACAGCAAGAGATATATTAATATACCTATTATTGAGTATTTTACATTAAGACATTAAAAAAAGAAAGAAAAAAAGATAGACATGAAGGAGACCACCACCACCCTTAAATTTGTTGCTTTTCATTGTTTTGACTTTTTTCAGTGCAATCTTACCGATTACACCCTAAACTTTCCGATTGACAAAAAAATTTCAATATTTAAACAATTTTAGGGAGGGCTCATTTTTTTCATACAAAATTAAAGTAAATCAATCCTCCATTTTGGAACCACTGGTGGTTACAACATTACCACCACCTGTAAATCTGCTGATTATCATTTTTTTTGGTCTTTTTTCAGTACAGTCCCATTGATTAAACCCTAAAACTTTCGATTGACAAAAAAAAAAAAAATATTTGTAAGAATTTCAACATTTGAACAATTTTTTAAGTGGGGTTCAGCTTTTCATACAACCTTATCATTCTGTACAATTAACTTTTTTGTTTGTGCATATTCAACAACTAATATTTTTTTTTTTTTAATCATATCACCCCAAGCAAGGCGATAACGCCACTGATGCGCAGGGGGCTACGTAAGGGTAAAAAGAATGGAAAAGAGAAAGCCGGAAACCACATCCTAAACAGGGAACAAGGGATGGGCCTCTTCACCTGTTTAATAGATGTATAGATGTGGGTGGAGTGTGAACCGGGCGATAGTTTAGATATATATATATATATATATATATATATATATATTTGCGAATTAATAGCTCTGTTTATAATACATTGAACGGTTTTATTAACTCATATTTTTATATATGTGCATATAGTTGAGAGTATACCTATATGTATATTCATTAATTCACATATCTATATGCATTTATTATGATATTAATTTTGTCATTGTTGTTTATTAAATTTAATTCAAAATTCAATTGTTTTAATCATTGCTGCAACCTTGAATCCCAGCTGCGTCCTGTACATGGTAGTCAAGCCCTGTTTATCTCACGGCCAGCCAAGAGGCTGCATTAGATCAGACTTTAAGCATCTGCATCAGTTATTGTGTTTTCATGCCTCTTCTAATTAATTTTAGGTCAAATTTACTGTCCTTGAATTAGACAGGTAACCAAAAGGAATCCATACCCGAGCATAAACAAGTCAGTAGTAAGGCAGCAATACACTTCCACCCGTACTTGTTACCCACCGTTCCTCAAAGATCTTCACAGAAGTAGAACACACATGACATTCTGAAGAATCTCTTGCTGAGAAAACGCCGCCTACATGCAAACATTAATATATAGAGAGAGCAAAAAAAAAACAAAATCAAAAAACAAAAACACCATTGTAATACAAAAGCAATATGAAACTAATTTAGAAGAAGCATTTATCTTGCCAATCAAACATCTGTTTGTATAGCTCGAGTTCTACCATCCTACCTGCTGGGGTCAAGTAGGGAGAAACAGACTGCCACATTTAAATCAATCCATTTCTGTTTGAAAAAAATTTTTTTTTTAAAACACTTACAGAACAGATTTAAGATTTTAGCAGATAAAAGAAATTTAGATCGTTTAGTAAACATAAAATTTTTTTTTTTTAAATCGGCACCCTCCCATGTAAGGCAGTAAAGTCACTAAGCGGTTACAGGGTGTGGAAGAATTAACAGAAACGTTACTAATGATTGGCAAGAGAAAAGAGTAATCAGGAGGATAGTAGATAGGGATTGACAATGCATCGAAATTTTTGCTGATTAAAGTACGCTGGGCAGCATGGATACAGAAGTTTAATCCCGAGAAGTGTTTTTAACAGACAACAGAACAGATTACAGAAATCTGAAGGAGTACTGTAATAGCTAAAAATGCTTTTCAAAAGCTAAACAAGGGAACAAAACATAGAAAAATTTAATTAGAAACAAAGTAAAGAGTGCTGAACTGATGCGTAATATTCATTCAGTTAAGTGCCATACGTAATACACACTTGGGCGATCATGTCTCGAAAGAGACGTGACTGACTGGGCAAAAGATTATCCCACAGTTGGTTACCATTACTTTCTGCAGAATGTTACCAACCAAGGCTATAGAACCCAGTCTGTCCTGCTATTCAGCCCATAGCTGGAGGGAGAAAAGATGTATTAATACCTTTCCCAAGGGTTGGTTAGTTAGTTAAGTGCCATACGTGATACACGCTTGGGCGATCATATCTCGAAAGAGACGTGACTGACTGGGCAGAAGATTATCCCACAGTAGGTTGCCATTGCTTTCTTCGGTAGACTGGTTGCCAGCCAAGACCTTAGAACCCAATCTGTCCTGTTATTTGACTCATAGCTAGTGGGGGGAAGAGATAAGAGATATATTAAGTAGTAATTGGTGGGGGATCAGTTTATTTCTTCATAACAATATAAAACTGATCCCCCACTTTGCTCAGTAGAAGCCTTAATCATGTTTTCAACTCTTATATTCAGTCAGTCAGTTAAGTGCCAGAAGTGATATACGCTTTGTAGCTCGGTAAATGAATTATGTCGGGAAGTGGGTGCTCTTGATGGTTTTGGGTACCGTGCTGCTTTTGAGACATCGTTTTAGGAAGTTGATTTGGCATTCTATTTTTGCACATTTCTCGTTTTGTTAGAAACTAGGAAGAGAGTACTGGATTGTTACATGCTGTCTATCCTACAATATGGCAGTGAATGCTGGACAATACCATCAAAGATGAAGGAAAAGCGTGAAGCAACTGAAATGCAGTTCTACAGAAGGATGCTGCGAATATCATGGATCGAGCATGAGAGCAATGATGAGGTCTTGGAAATGATGGAAACAAAAAGGAAATTAATACTGAGCATCAGGAAGAGACAGCTGAAATTCCTGGGACACACAATGAGGAAGGAGGGCTTGGAGAATCTGATACTAACAGGCCAGATAGAGGGAAAGAGAGACAGGGGAAAGCAATAGATAACATATTTGAAGGACCTAATCAGGTGGATGATGAAGTGAGGATTGCATGGTGTAACAGGAGGAGGCGTGCTCAGAGCCACCAGGGATAGAGAAACGTGGAAAGCCATAATCGCCTAAGTCCTGAAGGGACAGGGCACATAGAAAAAGAAGAAATGATATTCTGTTCAACATGAAGTCTATTTAATCCTGTTCGCTCAGGACATGTAGTTACTCAAGTATTTTCATTTAAATGGTGGCAATCATTTTGGGGACACCCTCTATTTAGATTTGACGAGTTATCTGAAACCATATTTTTTTTTAGGATCAAAGCTTAGTACCTGTTTATCTTAGTTTAAAATTCATCTTTTAGATTCCATATCTCTAATTTTTAAAACCCAATCTGAAAATATTTAGACAAACTTGTAGGCAGTTAATTATTTTCAAACATACAAGCTGATTCTCTTCAGATGAAACACTGTAAACTTGTTGCTATTTCCATGGGAAATGTTCAGACAAACTTACATTCCTTAGTTCTACCAGCCCTGGCTTTTACAACTAGGGCCCACATACACATGGTAAAATCATCTTCATTCACTTCATGTTTCACTGGTCAGAAAAAATTCCACCTAGACAGCTTCTTCCCTAGAACCACTACTTTGTGGAACAGACTCCCAAGAGGATGCTTTCTCAATCACTACAACCATAACCTTTCTAAATCAAGTGTAAACTATTATATATCCTAGATGTACTTTTAATTTGCACTTCTTACATTTACCCAAAAACCTCATTCATCAGCCCTCCACCATGAGTGGTAACGGAGCCATTAAAGTTCATTTAATATACATCTCCAAGTGAATAAGGTACAAAGAAAAAATTTACCCAAAAACCTCATTCATTAGCCCTCCACCTTGAGTGGTAACGGAGCCATTAAAGTTCATTTAATATACATCTCCAAGTGAATAAGGTACAAAGAAAAAATTTACCCCAAAACCTCATTCATCAGCCCTCCACCCTTGAGTGGTAACGGAGCCATTAAAGTTCATTTAATATACATCTCCAAGTGAATAAGGTACAAAGAAAAAATTTACCCAAAAACCTCATTCATCAGCCCTCCACCCTTGAGTGGTAACGGAGCCATTAAAGTTCATTTAATATACATCTCCAAGTGAATAAGGTACAAAGAAAAAATTTACCCAAAAACCTCATTCATCAGCCCTCCACCCTTGAGTGGTAACGGAGCCATTAAAGTTCATTTAATATACATCTCCAAGTGAATAAGGTACAAAGAAAAAATTGACAATGTTCAAAACAGTGTTCGATTTATAATATAGAGCTTTATTAGAAATTATAGTTTAGAACATGTACAAATTTTTATCCACTACAAACTACATTTTGTTTTGACACTGAAATGACAATGTCGCATCAGGTAGTGTGGAAAGGAATGGAAAGCCTTTTTTATATTTGGTGAATTGTGTGGGAGATATAGGTGGGGTGCGAGATGGGGAAATAACAATTACAAGCCTTACTTCCCCATCTCCCACATAATTCGCTAAATATAAGAAAAAGAATTTTCATTCCTTTCCACACTACCTGATGAGACACTATAATTTCAATGTCGAAACAAAATGTACACCTTCTAGTAGATAATAATTTTTCAGTCAGTTAAGTGCCATAAGTGAAACATGCTTGGGCGATCATGTCTCAAAAGAGACATGACTGACTGGGCAGAAGATTATCCCACAGTAGGTTGCCATTGCTTTCTGCAGTAGACTGGTTGCCAGCCAAGGCTATAGAACCCAATCTGCCCTGTTATTTAACCCATAACAGGGGGGAAGAGATGGATTAATACCTTTCCCAAGGGTATTTGCACGTAAGTGAATGCATTGAATTTAACTAGAATTTGAACCCAGCTCCCTGATTTTTTTTGTTCCGAGCCAATATCTAATGCACCACAACGCACATCCAAAATGAAAATAGACGCTTACAGCACTTGGTATTCCCAAGCGCTCACCCATCTAAGTACTGACCAGGCTTCGGTGATCGGACGAGAACTGGTGTATCCAACGAAATAAATTGTATATGTTCTAAACTGTATATATATATATATATATATATATATATATAGAGAGAGAGAGAGAGATAAAGCAAATGCAGACATGTATACCAAAATTCAAATCTAAATTTTAAAAGATAAATTTAAAATTTTAATGCCTTTAATATTAATAAATAGTAAAATAATAATAAAAACAAACAAACACTGTACAGGTATTTATATTAGTGAAAAGTGTTCACCTCTTCCTGTGAAGAAGAAAGAAGGGCATCAAAATGTTTGGTATCGGTAAGAATGGTACCATCACACTGTCTTAGCCATACCAGAAACTATGAAGATATCAAATGTCTTCTAAGCGCTTACCAATCAAGGAGACACACAATGAAAACAATGAAGAAGGAAGAGAAAAAGAGGAAAAAAGGTTTGTAATTGCAGGAAGGAAAAAGAAGAAACAAAACAAATATCCTACTCTTCCTTCAAGGCACTTCTTAGTTTCAAACAATAGATGGCCGACAAAAAGATTATTTGATCACAAGAAAGAAACTGAATGATAAAATGATGGCCATGACTGGGACGGTAATAAGAAATAATGCAAGATTAGAATTAAAATCCGTTAATGCTCACATGGATGTACGTTGTGGGGCAGCGGATATTGACTCGAAATGACAAATAAGAGAGGCGAGTTCAATTCCTTGCATTCACTTACACACAAATACCCTTGGGAAAGGTATTAATCCATCTCTTACCTCCAGTTATGGGTTAAATAATAAGAGATTGGGTTCTATAGCCTTGGCTGGCAACCTTTCTACTGCAGAAAGCAATGGCAACCTACTGCGGGATAATCTTGTGCCCAGTCAGTCATGTCTCTTTCGAGACATGATCGCCCAAGCATGTTTCATGTATGGCACTTAACTGACTGACTGACCGGAGTGTCACAGGGAACAGATCATTGCAAGGTGCACAGGTGATAGACCCCCATTTAAAGCAAGTCAATTGTGCAGTGAAGTTTTAGCAAAACAATTTACTGAAGTCTCATCTGTCGTTTTGAACAAAAGAATTTGTACAAACACAATCTCTAAGGAATTAACGAATTTCATTTTTAATCCAATGTTATTTCTAATTACTTTCAATTATTTATATCATTTATATGGATTAAATTATTTATATCATTTATATGGATTAAAAAAAGAAAAAAAAAAAAAAAAAAAAAAAAACTACCCGAATGCGTATATCCACAAAAAAATGTAACGTTTAAAGTAATGGGAAATAATGTTAAATCAAAGATAAAATCTAAGTATGTATATATATATATATATATATATATATATATATATATATAAATAGAAGATAATGATCGATAATGCAACTATCCTACACCAAGAAAACAACAAAAGCAAACTATGGATCCTCAAGGCAATATTCATTGAAACACTTAAGCCGTCAATTAATAGAAATAGTTATAAATACTGTAGTAATGTTCTAAAATGTTTGTAAAAAGAACAGTTTTTTCATGCTTTAACACGTACATTACCATGGCATTAATACATATAAAATCCATTTTGGATAATTTTCATGTTCTAATGAACACTAGCAATTTGTCAACCGTTATATTTGAAGCAGGAAAAAAAAAAACAAGTACAGTAATTTTTAGCAACAGTTTTCTGGTTATATTTGTTAACATAACTCACAACCCTGAAGATGATCTCTGAAAGAGGCTGAAAGTACTTGGGTACCTTAAGGAATTAATGAAAATAACATGTCAGCGTTACAGCTCATTTATAAAATCTTTTGATTGTAATACGCAAAAGATTATCCCTGAGTATGAACGGATTTTATTAAAAATAAGCAAACAGTGTTTGGAATTTATTTAATCTGACATATATATATATATATATATATATACACACACACACGTAAATAACTATACAGATGAGGAGGGTGTACATATGTATAGCATTATTATTCAGGTTAAAACAGTGCTCTATGGCACAACTAAGTTTCATGCGTTATGCAATCATCAGGTGCATATTTCAAACTGACAGTTAAATATATTTAGAATTTAAGTTCACTTGATGTTGAGGATGTGCGTTGTGGTGCTTTGGATATCGGCTCGGAACGAGAAGTCGGGGAGCCGAGTTCAAATTCCAGTTGAATTCATTGCATTCACTTACGCACAAATACCCTTGGGAAAGGTATTAATCCATCTATTCCTTCCAGTTATGGGTTAAATAATAGGACAGATTGGATTCTATAGCCTTGGTTGGCAACCAGTCTACCGCAGAAAGCAATGGCAACCTACTGTGGGATAATCTTCTGCCCAGTCAGTCATGTCTCTTTTGAGACATGATCGCCCAAGCGTGTATCACATATGGCACTTAACTGACTGAATGGGAAAATGGTTTTTCGTTTTTTGAAATCATTTCACCCAAAGCAAGGTGGTACCACCACTGGTGCACAGGGAGCCACATAAGAGAAGAGTGAAAAGTTTAATTAAGAGGAAAGTGAAGAGAGAGAAAAACTGGTTACATTGGGTGTCAGAGAAAGGGCAAGGGAAGGATGGGAATACCAGTGTGAAGACTGTTTCAAGGGTAGAGTAAGAAAGGAAAAGAACAAGATACACAGGGTGATGGGGAAAGGATGAGAGAAGGACTTGAGTCAAGTGGATAAGAGATGGGAATTGACATTGCATTTAAATTCTTGGAGATTGTAGCCATCAAGGAAGCATGTATACAAAAGGTAACTCCACAGGCGGGAAGTGGGAGAAAAGCTGATGGAGTAGAAGTGGCGGCTGCATTTGGTTGATTTAACTGTAAATAGGTGAGACCTTATATGTATGTATGTATGTATGTATGTATGTAAGACAAACAGACAAAATGGTGTTAAGTTTGTAAACGGACAAGATAATCCAAAAAGATCTATTTAATATAGAATATTAAGTAATAGATCAGTACAGAGCTCAATAGATATTATCCAGAGCAATTGCTCATATCCACAGACCACGATTTTGTTTGGTTTAAATTTCTTCAGAACATAAAAAAAGAAAGGCGGATTTCAAGTAATATGACCCAGAATGAAAGTCTTTAGTCTTATCTTGTAAGGATAACAAAGGTTAGGGGAGAAAAAGTTCATAGGACAGAATGAGTGACCATAAGGTAAGTTCCTAAGCATATGAATATGCACACACACACATCTTATGAATATATCAGTTAAGTGCCATCAGGTTTTGAAAAAGACATGATTGACTAGACAGGAGATTTTCCCGCAGTAGGTTACCATTACTTTCTGCGGTAGACTGGTTGCCAACTAAGGCCATAGAACCCAACCTGTCTTTATATTTAACCCATAGTGGGAAGGAGAAGCAACAGATTAATACTTTTCCCTAAGGGTATTTGTGTTTAAGTGAATGCAACAAATTCAGCTAATTTCTTATTCCAAGCTGATATCCACTGTTCCACAACACGCATCTGATGAATATTGTCAGGATTGTCACCAATATGTGTGTGTGTGTGTGTGGGGGGGGGGGGGACAGACGGTTTCGAGGCTTGCAATGAAAATTCTGACGTTGCTTACAAGCGAAGTCTTCCTTGTAACGGTAACGAAAGTCAAAATGACTGGTAAAACTCAGCACTCTCCTGTCTGTAACTAGTGAGCTTTACAAAAGATCTGTAAAAAAAACTGAAGTGTACGACAGAATGTGGCACCTTTTAATCTGTCTAGGTATCGTTCAACGCGATTCGATGAGGCCAGAGCGTCTATAAGAATCATCAATTCCATGGCCCTGGTTTGGTTGGGAGAAAAATTACTATTTTAGACGGCGATGTCAGAGCACTTACTTCCTAAGAGGAGTACAATACTTTGTTCTTTTTTTTCAGTTACCCCAATATATACACTTATATTGACAAACACACACACACATATATATAGGGGTAGTGATTCCGACTGATACTAAATTGGTAGAGTTTCAATCCCGGCCAGAAGCAAATGGATGTGTCTAGCCACACTGATGAGCTGTGATACAGTGAAACAGGCTTGTATGTGGATGACTAATATATTATGCTCTCATTACAATTGAGCTCTCTAGAGAAGAAAATTTTAAAAACAGTTTCCAATTCTGCGATATATGCATCACTCTTCAGAAATGAGTTCTTTCGGTGACTGGCGTGTGTATATACTGCTTATATACAACACGTTAAAATCTCCCTTCTCTGATTCCATGCACCTATGGCTTAGAGGGGTAGCGACTGACTGACACCAAATCAGCCAAGTTTCAATCCCAGCCAGAAGCAAGTGGATGTGTCTAGCTACAACGATGAGCTGTGATACAGCGAAACAGTCTTGTATGTGGATGACTAATGTGTGTGTGTATATATATATATATATATATATATATATATATATTGGAGTAGATAGACTAAACTATCGCCCGGTTCACACTCCACCCACGTCTATTGAACAGGTGAAGAGGCTCATCCCTTGTTCAGGATGTGGTTTCCGGCTTTCTCTTTTCCGATCTTTTCACTCTTACGTAGCCCCCTGCGCTTCAGTGGCGTCAGTGCCTTGCTCGGGGTGATATAATTAAAAAAAAATAAAAAAAAAGAAAAAAAAAATATATATATATATAAAAACAGTGGGAAATTTTTTTTGTCAGGTTTTTTTTTTTTGTCCCTTAGGACTTCAGTAGACTAAATTTGTTCTTAGTACAGCTACACATGTACATGAGTGAGGGATGCTGGGAATTTTTTAATTTTTTTTAAGTTTAGTCATTTTTTTTTTAGTACATATTTTTAATTTTCTTTGTGTATGTATCAACATGCTGATTTTTGTAAATATGACTTTATTAAAAAAAAAAAAAAAAAAAAAAAAAAAAAAAAAATAAGAGTGATAATGATTGGGCCTAATAAACTTTTTTTTATCTTTGTTTTTTTTATATTTGCTTTTCAAATCCTATCCACATTTTTTTTTATGATTGCCTCTTTTTTAAAAGTAGCAAGCAACATTTTAGCAAACCTGTCACACAAGTGTTTTTTCACAGGTATTGAGTTTGATCCCTACAAAGCACACCACACTTGCTTGAGCCCTTTTATGTTTATGCTCAGTACTATTTATTTTTTACCTCCACACGAGGGAAAATTGAAGGCGCGTTTCAGCAATTCTATCTGCTTGGTGCTACAGACAAATTGTTGATGTATAAGTATCTCCTCTCCCTACCATGTGGGCGTAAGAGGTCACAGCAGCAATCGGGGATTGACCTTGACCCCCTCTCTTATTTTTCTTCCTTAATCTTAAAAAAAAAAAAAAAAAAAAAAAAAAAAAAAATGGGGGCCCTGTTAACAATTATGATTCAATGTAACTAAAAATCAATCTGAATTTTTAACAGAGTTATATTCTCTGCGTTTAAGTTTTTTCTTTTTGTAACAATTTTTTTAAAATAACCAACAAAAAAAAGGGGAGATTAATACAAAGCATTTTGTTTGAATGATTAAAGAAAAATTTATTTTTAAAAAGTACGTTCCTTCATTGAATAAACATGGCTTTTTTTTCGAAAGCTTTGAGATAATTCATAATTATTTTTTGAAGTTTGTGCATGTGCTTCCACCCCACGCAAAAATAATATTTACAAAATTCCGAAAATTAAAAAGTAAAAATTTTTTTCTTTAAATTTTAAATAGAGGTTTATTATAATTCAAAACAAAATTAATCCCCGCTACACGTGCCAAAAAATAAAATGCTACGTGATTTCTAAAAATTAAAATAAAATGAAGAAAAAAAAATTGAAATTCACATGTTTGGGGTGTTTTTTATTTTTAATGTTTTTCTATCGAAAGCATTCCGGATTAAGAAATTTTGGAAAAAAAAAAAAAAAAAAATTCTAATTTTAAGTCATATGGATACTTCCAGAACTCAGAATAACCTTTTCAAAAACTTTTCATTTCAATTAAGAGTCAATCCACTTTTCCACTACGTCGTCTTCACTTTCTTTCTTTCCTTAGTTTTGAACTTTTGTTCATCATATCACCTTTTACCAGATTCAATCCTACATTGAGTGGCTCTTGGGCAAAAAAAAAAAAAAAATTTAAAAGTGTCTTAAAACCTAAAGGGGTTTTGTCTTGTGAAATTTATAAAGAGAGTTTCTTTTTTTTAATGGCTGGTATTTATTTAAAGAACATTTGTTTGACCATTCCTTAAAAAAAAAAAAAAAAAAAAACAAAAAAAACATTCTTATTTTATAACCTGATGATGTGTGTACTGTTCAGTAAGATTTAAGGAAATGTAAGCACTTTTTGACATTTTTTTAACTACCCAGGAATTTTAAAAACTTATTTTAAATATCCAATATGGTTCAATGAAATAAGGTTTAACATTAAAGAAAGTAGGTCCCGAAAGTCAATATAAAATTAAAAAAATATTAGGGTACTTTGGTTTTCCTTGCTTAAAAACGGCTGTTAAGGAAATATTTACAAAATTACCAATAAATTTTTAATTTTAATTACTTAGTTAAAAAAACTGCACGGAAATTTAAGGAAGTCTAAGTGTTAGATTCTAACATTTTAAGGTAAAAATTAATAATTAATAAATGTCCAACTTTAATTTGGTTCTGCACTTTTACGGTAAAATAGAATTGAAAAAAAAAGAAAATTAAAAAAAAAAAGCCAAAGAATTTCAAAACCAAAAAATAAAAGGAAATATCCCTTTGGTAGAAAAAAAAATCTATAAATATGTTTTGTATACGTAATTGTATTTTAACGACAACTAGGAATAAAGAATAATTAGTAAGATGATAAGATATTTTTTAAACATCACAACAGCAAGTAAAAGACAAAAAAAATCTTAAAGAATTAAAGAGCGCTGAAGGGTTTGTTTTCGAAATAAGTAATCAATATTAATATTGTATTTTATACGGCCCCCAAATTAAGAAAAAAAAATACTGTTAGAATTTCATAATTACAATTTTTTTGTGTATGTTTTCTTTTGAACAAAAAAACTGTATAAATATTTTTAAACACAACACAAGAAAAAATCAAAAAGAGCGAACAGAATTTTAAATGAAAAAAAAATTAATTCACAAAAAAATGCACCAAATTCGTGTACCTACCATTTGAAAGGGTCTGACCACAAACTTTTGATGAACTCAATCGGTCCTCCAGGGCTAGGAAGGGCATCAGCTTTGCGATTTTGAGAGGAGATAGCAAAATCCATGCCTGGAAACTCCATATTAAATCATGTGTTTCAACAAGTACCAACTACAACTTCCGGTATCTTTCCGCAGAAATTTGCTTACTCCGTTTTATGAGTGGTTAATAATAAAATGTTTATATTTCAACATTTAAACCTGAAAACATAACTTAAATAATTTAAATATTTTTACATAAAATTTATAATGTTTATCTGCTTTTATAAATGTTGAATAGATTGATCGATATTATACACCCACGCAAAATTTGTTGCTTTTTCTTTAGTTCCGCTGGTATAACGAATATTTTCCGTTTTTTTTTAAATAGTAATTAAAATTAGTATAAGAAAGAGTTTTTAAAACTTTTTTGTTACTGCTTAGATAATCTGGTTTACTCATAACAATTCGGGAAAATTATTTAAAAAAATAATTTTCAGTGATTAGGCCACGAGACTTCGTCAGAATCGAAAAATATTGCTTAATTTTTTTTTGTTTTGTAAGTTTTCCTTTCCACATGGTTTTTAGTTTTACGAACTCACAATTTTATCATCCAAGATCTTTAACACCCTATCCAAAAGGACATTTTTATTTTAAATTTTATATAATCAACTTCTACATAAAATTAATGTTAATTGTTAGTACTACGTTTTTTTTTTATCACTGAATAATAGTCTTTCCATCGCCCGGTTCACACTCCACCCACGTCTATTGAACAGGTTAAGAGGCTCGTCCCTTGTTCTCTGTTTAGGATGTGGTTTCCGGCTTTCTCTTTTCAAATCTTTTCACTATTACGTAGCCCCCTGCACATCAATGGCATTACCGCCTTGCTCGGGGTGATACGATAAAAAAAAAAAAAAAAAAAAAAAAGAAAGTCGTGGGGGTTTAATTTTTTTTTTTTAAATAATTTCTTTCAGTTTCATCCCAACCAATGCAGGACTACCACTGGTGCGCAGGGGTTTATTTTCGATATCTAACTTTTAAACTGAATTTTTAAAAATGAAAACAATTTCTTGAAACTTTTTAGTCTTAATTGAAAGCTAAATGATTAAATTTACTATTTCCAGTAAGCAAAATAACTCTAGTTACCACGGTTCATTTCAAACAGAAATTATGTTGATAGGAATATAAAAATTTGAGATTTTTTTTCAATTTTTGATTTTTGCCGCCATTTTTCAGCGATCGACACATTTGTAGACAAAAGTTAATTCACGGTTTTAAAAATCTTGCAAAAATAAAATATACATCTGTAACACATTATTTTTGAAAAATTAGCAAATATTATGTTAAATTAATCTGATTTACACAAGTATTACTTATTTATAGCGTGAAATTTAGAATAAAACTATTTCTCAATCACAGATTTGAACTTAACGTGTTGACAGGTTCTTGATTAGAAATAAGATAAAAGTGTATTACATTCATAAGTGACAAAATTATACAAATTGTTTTTCGGGTAAGGGAGGAAACTTTGGTCTTTTAATTTGCATGTAAAAATTACCATACAAAAAAAAAAAAACTTTAAATACACACACGTACACACACGCACGCACACTTTTTTTTTTTTAATATGGAGGCCAAACGATTTTTATTAAACTTTTCAATTTTCGATAGACAATAATCATCAATTCTTACCTAAAAATTCCAATCACAACAACTCATTGATGATTTAAAAAATATTTTTGAAATTTTATAAATTATTATAATAAAAACAAAAATTAAAACAATTCTTTTAAAATTTCATTAATAATCGAAAAATTTTTTTTTCTTCTTCACACTGTAATGTCCTTAATTTGTATTATTTATTCAAGCAATTAAAAGCTTATCAAATTAAATATTCTCAATTTTATTGCATTTTTCATTTTTTTATTTTACTCTTCGGAGCAGATTTTCAGATACAGTCGCCAAATTTTAAATAAATATAGATGATTTATAATATATTTCCTAATGAGTCTTGCGTTTAATTAATAAAATTATAGACCGCAACAAATCAAAATTTATTTAAATTTCATGGATTTACGTGGAGTGGGGGTAACAGAAGTGAAAAAAAATTACTAAGATTTTTAAAAATAATAATTTAAAAAATAAATTCATTAATTAGTGAATAAGTACTGAAAGTTTCATTAAAATCCAACAATTATTTGATTTTTGCGAGAATTTCTAAATTAATATGTGTGTCACCGGAAAAATGTGGGTGTCTGTCGTAACGTTTTGGTTACCCGCTAACTCAAATCAAAACAAGATTTTCTACCAAAATTTCGAACATGTTAGAAAGGATTTAAAATTTTTTTTTAAATAATTAAAAATTACTTTGATCTTTACTAATTATTTAGTAATATAAACATTTTGATGGAAAAAGTTCGTTTTTATTAAGTTTGGAACCGTTTTTTTTTTCTCATACAATGCTGTTTTTAGCGATTTTAATGGAGGTAACTACATAAGTTAGGTGGTGGGCAGAGAATGGATAAGAGAAAGATGAGAACACTAGAGTAGAGTGGAAATGGAGAAGAACATGATACAACGGTTGTCAGGGAAGGGATGCGAGTCAGAGAGATATTTTTTTTTATAATCACCCCAAGCAAGGCATTCCACTGCCACTACTGCGCAGGGGGTTACATAGCTGAAAGTGATGAGAAAGAGTGGTTAGGTATAGGAAATGTCAGAAGGAGGGTGATAGACGGGTAAGGATACCGAGGATGAGGGTTGGGTAGATGGGAAGAGTGAGAGAATGGATGCGAGTTGGCGTGTTAGGAGGTGTCTATTGACCTTACATTTAAACTCCTGAAGATTGTAGCTGTCGGGGAAGCAAGTATGTGGAAGGGAATTCCACAGGCGGGAAGTGCGAGAAAAGAAGCTGTTGGAGTAGAAATTGCGGTTACATTTTATCAGTTTCACTGTAAAAGGGAAGGACCAAGTTGCTAATCTAGTATCTCATGCAAATTCGTACCTAGGGGGAACCAATGATCTAAGTTCATCGGAGCAGAAGCCGTGAAAGTATTTATAGAAGAGGAAGCCACGTCACGCCGGTGAGAGAGTGACTGCAGCCGGTCTGCCAAGTCGGTATCGATCACATTACAGATTCTCCGTTGTATTTTGTCATGAACCCCGAGGAGAATAGCAGGGGCACCGACCAGATGTGGCAGCAGTATTCAATACACGGGCGGATAAATAGCAATTGACATTGCATTTAAATTCTTGGATATTGTAGCTGTCAGGAAAGCAAGTATACGGAAGGGAATTCCACAGATGGGAAGTGCGAGAAAAGAAGCTATTAGAGTAGAAGTTTCATCAGTTTTACTATAAAAAGGGTGGGATCTAATCGCGAGTAAATTCATGCAGTGAGGCGGGCACCAGTGAGCTAAGCTCATCGGAGTATAATCCGTGACAGTATTTGTAGAAGAGACAGAGGGAAGCCACATTACGTCGGTGAGAAAGTGACTGGAGTTGAGCTACCAGGACGGGATCAATTACTTTGCAGATTCTCCGTTGGATTTTATCAAGAACCTCGAGGTGAATAGCAGGGGCACCCGACTAGATGTGGCTGCAGTATTCAATGCACAGCCGGATTGTAGATTTATACATGTGCAAGATGAATTCAGACACGAAAAACTTCCTGGTCTTAAACAGTGAACCGACTTTTCTAGCAGCAGATTTAGTTAAGGATTTTTAATGTAGTGATTCCAATCGAGGTAGGCTGATAAAGTCGAGGAGGCGCAGTGTTTTGCTTTCAGGGAGACGGGCCTGATCCATGCTGATGGAGTATAGAAGCGATTGCCTATGGTTGTTAAAGGATAGCAACTTCGTTTTGGAAGTATTAAAATTTACGAGCCATTTCTTACCCCAGTCCACCACAGAGATTTGTTTAATTAATAGCCGAATTACGAGCAATCCTGCTAAATATTTTTTTTATTTATTGTATCGAATTTTGACGTTTAACAAAACACGAGTAAAAAACTAAAAAAGGATTCCTACACTTTGTTATCGATTTATTATTTTAGTTAGAAGCAGGCTCCTGTTTAAACATATTTTTACTAAAATTTTCTACAATAAGTTAATTAATTTGTGAATTAATCTTGATATTTTCATTAAAATACGACAATTATTTCATTTTTTTTTTTTTGCAAGAATTTCTGAATTAAAATGTGTCTATCACTGCAAAACGACGCTAAAATTTGCTATGAAAAAGTTAGGGCTGTGGCTGATAGGAAATTAAGAATTAAAAATTTCTTTCTTTTTCACTTTTACAAAAGTTCACAGTGACGTGTGAAATCCTTGAAATTTATTTAATCTGACACACACACACACACACACACACACACATTTGTTTTTCATTTTTAAAACGAGTTATTTCGCTAACTTGGTTTCTACCATGGTAAAAACCAAGGTAGCGAAACAACTCGTTTAAAAATGAAAAATATTCAAAAGTTCTACAATATAATTGTATAGAACACTTTTTAATACAAATGTGCACTGGTATAACCGTAACGCCGTATTAGGACAAAAAACTAAGTATTAAAAGATCGATATATATATATAAAGAAGAGGAAACACTATTTAGTTTTAGCCGATGCGTTTCGACCATTGGCAGACTTTATCAAGGCAAAAAAGGAAACAAATAAATAAAGTATAAACAAAATCAAAATGGCGGTTACTGGAAAAATTGTAAAAACGCGCATAAATAAATATTCATTAGGTAAACTGAAAAATATATCTTTAAATATCTAATGTTATTAATAATAACATTAACCAAGGCTCTACGTCAGGGAGGAGTAGATTTTCGCCTGGGGTCCCACCTTTAACTCAAGTGCAAACCTCTTACTTGATTGAAAGCAACATCTGTTTTGTTTCTCTTCTTTTCATACGACTATTTGTACGACTTCCATATCAAATTTCAAAATCTTCTTTCCCTTTTTAGATTTTCTTCAAACTATCGTATTCTTGGAGAACATTCCACTTATGCCTATCAAAACAGACTGGCCCAATTCATGTGACCTTACAATTCTCAAAGTAATTACCCAAATTTTTACCTTTCCAGTTAGCATAGCTGATGCTAACCTTGAGATGAGTGCTTCATTTCAGCTTCTCGGACGAACGTTTTCGGCTGACATGAAGTGTAAAGTGTAGATTGAATCCATTGCGAAGTCCACTGCTAGAAAAATTGGTTCACAATATCGGGCTAAACATTTTTTCTGGTCAGAATCTATCCGATTTAAATTTAAACTAGCAGTATAGCCCAGTGTTGCTCGGGTGTAATGAAAGCTTTAAAACTAATCCATGGTCCTGGAGCTCAGACTCTTTGGACGTTGGCACGAAGGACTAAAAAGCAATAGTTGTTTCCAGTTAAAGCGAAACCGTAGACTGAAAGAAAAATGAATGGATGTAAGTCAAATTTTGATTTCCTGGTATCGATATCAAATAAGTTTTTTTCATCGTAAATTGAATTTTGAAGGCTAAATAAGTCTTCTGAGTAAATGGTATCGTGGCTGAGATGAAGAACTACAATTATATCTACTTAGAGCTAAACTCGAAGCAAAAACTAAAATAAAAGGGCTGAAAAAATACAGGCAGATAAACAGACACACACACAAACATCTTGTCTTTTATATATATATATTTTATCGATTTTCTGCACTATTGTAACCTTGAAACTGCAACCTTGAAACTTCTGAATATCGTTTCTTATGTCTTTGTCTATGAGTGTATCAAATTTTGATTAAAATCGGACCACTCTTTCTATAACCCGATTTTTTCGATTATCGATTTTCGATATTTATCGGGGGTACCTCGACACAAAACCTAGCTAAGAACACTCGCAGACGCTTCTATTACAACTGTGTAAATTTTCAAGAAAATCGGTTCAGCCGTTTTGGAGTCTGTGGGTAACGGACACACACACACACGCACACACATACACGTACACACATACACGCACACACAGACAAAGTTCCATTTAAAAATAGGTCCTGGGTATGATGGTAAACTGCATCCAGCAAGGCCTCTGATTGGGAGGTTGTGAGGAGCATGGAACTACCTCTTAATTGCTGTTGTTCCCAGGTCCACTCTGACCCGGAGTGGTAGCATCTGTTAGGGTCCCAGCTATGGGTAAACAGCTAACCCCAAACTGGGGTCAAAACACTATGAAAGTATAAAAATACTTTTATAGAAATATATATAAAAACAGACTTTGATAGAAAAATATACACTTTCAAATGAAAAAAATTACCAGCAATACATTTTTGAATACGAAACTAGAAGACATCGTCAGTTTTCTAAAAAAAAAAAAATAAATAAATTTTTCGTCAAAATCTGACTAAATCAACTTTCTTACTATAACCGAGACGGTTAAGAGGCTCATCCCTTGTTCCCTGTTTAGGATGTGGTTTCCGGCTTTCTCTTTTCCAATCTTTTCACTATTACGTAGCCCCCTGCACATCAGTGGCGTTACCGCCTTGCTCGGGGTGATACGATTGAAAAAAAAAAATTAAAAAAAATCTCTTTAAACTCTACTTTTTCGGCATTAAATAACCCACATAGGTTGATATGCCTTTAAACAAAACTCAAATCCAAATCCATTTACAAATAATTTAAATAAATAAATTTAAATTGAAATATATATCATATAAAGTGTATAAAGAATATTGAATCAATTGCAAAATCTACCATTAGAAAGGTTGCTTCAATATTTGGGCTAGACAATATTCCTCTCTGGAATGTGTCTTACATATTTATACGTCTATCATTCGTCCATGCATTGAATATTGCTGTCACATCAGATCTGGTGTTCCTGATATCTTTTTAGATATTTTGACGAATTCTAAAGTAGAATTTGCAATGTTATCAGTTCTGACCTGGCATCCCTGCTTTCGTCATATTCCCACCGCCTTAACGTAGCTTCCTTCTGCCTTTTCAATAAATATTTTCACGGTAATGGTTCACTTGCGTTTTCCTCTTTGATACATATACATTATGAATTGAAGCGCAGTACTAGATTGGCGGGTAAGTCTCATCATGTTCAGTTTAAATTACTAGATGTAACCGTAAGTTATATCCTAAGAACCTGTGGGGTTCATGTATTCACACCCACACACATATCCACATTGCAACACACATTTGTCATATATTATTATGCTCACACTTTCATTTTGACGCATTTTAACAACATGCATGTTTTTATCCGCTAGACACGCTATCTTAGCAGGCAGTGATTGGTCAATCATGAGTGGTCATCCCGTGTTCACGTGTTAAATCCTATTTTTCTCCGCGCAGTCAGGAGCGCCCATTTAAGTAAGACACACACGTGTTGCTTGCCAGTTAGGGCTCAGTTGCTCGAGATAGCGGCCAGCTATCGCGGAGACATGTTTTTTAGTTTTACCTAACTCACACATACACACCCGCACTTAATTGTAGGTAGTAATTAGTAGCGCGAATTTATTTCTTACACACACACATGCATGTGCACACACATTTCCCAATACAAACTCCAGTGGGAACTCAACAATTGCATGTATTTCAATCAATTTTTCATCGACTTTCTTCCAATGAACATTTTACGCTTCTTAACAGACCAAGGGAGAAAACTTCTTCTTCTTCTTCTATCGATAAATTGTATTATTTGTTAATACATATTTTATTGTTGTTTACTCAGGTGTTGTTCATTATTTCCTATGTAATGTGATTGATCAATCGTGCGTCGAATCGAATCATAAATATAAATATAGTAATGGACCTTGAACCCTCTACAACCTAACTTTCCAGACGCTAATCCTCTTGATTATTATGCGTCGGGCGCAGCTGAGCGAGAGACAAAAAAACTCCTTGTAACACCAAAGATTAGCCGAAGACAAAGATTATGACAGCATTCACTAACTTAAGTATATATATATATGGCTGATGCTAACCTTCAAGAGAGTGATATATTGCGACTTCCTGGACTAAAGTTTTCAGCTGACATGAAGCTGAAAGAGTATATTGAATCAACTGATAAGTCGTCAGCTAATAATGTTGGTTCACTGTGTCGTGCTACACAATTTTATATCTCCAGAATCTATCTGACATATCTATAAGCAGACCATCGTCTTTGCTTTGAATATTGCTGCCACATCTGATCTGGTGCTTCTGCTATATACACTATCGGCCATAATTATTAGGCCAACGCAGTGTTTTAAAATATGATGTATTTCATACTATTTTTTAGTATTTATTACTAAGTGAATAATTGTAAATGAAAACAAAATGTTTCTTTTGTTAATATTGTTCAATAACATGTGCATAAAATGAATTTATAAATATTTAATAATTCCCTATATTGCAGTTTCATCAATGAAAGAATGAAGAAAATTTAGGGTGATTCAGATGAGTTTATCCTTGCTTCCTTGTCTTGTAAAATGTTGCAAAGTAATAATAACAAAAGAACCATTCTATTTTCATTTAGAATTATCCACTTGGCAATAAATACTAAAAATAGTATGAAATACATCATTTCTTTTAAAAATCTGGGGTTGCCTAATAGTTATAGCCGGTAGCGTATATATAGACATATATAGTAAATCTAGAGGGTGCGATGGCTAAATTGTCGCTATTTGCCTTGTAAAATTTTGCAAAGTAATAATATCAAAAGAACCCCTCTATTTTCATTTAGAATTATCCACTTGGCAATAAATACTAAAAATAGTATGAAATACATAATTTCTTTAAAAAAACTGGGGTGGCCTAATAATTATGACATGTAGTGTATCTAGAGATTCTTGATAAAATCCAAAGAAGAATCTGCAATGTTATTGGTCCTGACCTAGCATCACGGTTTCAGTCACTTTCCCATCACTGTAACATAGCTTCCCTGTAATTTTTCTTTAAACAATATCATGGTAATTGTTTTGTACAACTTCCGGCGATGATATTTCGACAAGGACAAGGGCGCAGTCAAAAAGCTAATCAGAGACAGGAAAATTTCGTTCTGTACAACTTCCCGCGATAATATTTAGACTTTATAAATTTAAATGCGGTACTAAATTGGCAGAAATTTAAATCCATGGCAAGTGCTTTGAGAGAGAATCAAAAGTGTGACACAGAGATCCGAAGACGCATTGGCATGGACAAAGACAAGGACGCAGTCAGAAAGTTAATCAGAGTATTGAGCAACAGGAAAATTTCGCTGGAAGCAAAGAAAAGAGGGCTGGATTATTATGTGATATCAATCCTTTTATATGTCAGCGAATGCTGGACAATCTCCCCAAAGATGAAGGAGAGACTCGAAGCAACAGAAATGTGGTTCTACAGAAAGGATACTGAGGATACCACGAACCGAACACGATTTTGAAGAAGATGCATACGAAAAAGGAAACTTATACTTGTTATCAGGAAGAGGCAGCTGAAGTTTCTGTTATGAGGAAGGAAAGCTTGGAGAATCTGATACTCTCAAGACGGATAGAGGAAAAGAGAGACAGGGATAAGCAGCGCGGGACATACTTGATTGTCTTCAGCAAGCGGATGATGGAACGAAGTTTGGGAGAGTTACCAAGAGGAAAAATGGAAAGTGGAAATCCATGATCGCTTACGTCCTTAAAGGACACGGAACACGAAGAACAAGACATAGATTGACAGCAAGGTCTCATCATTTTGCAGTTGAAACGGCTAGATGTAACCATAAGTTCTATGTTAACAATTTCTTCTATCGCATTTCTCGCTTGTAAAAGTCTCTTCCGGTTTCTTGCATCCCAGTCAAATTTGATCTTCAAAAATTTAAAACTAAAAAAGCAACGTCAAGAGAGAATTTAGAAATAAAAATAATTGATGTATCAATTTTTCACGTTGGTTTTATAGCTAACTAGCAGTATAGCCCGGCGTTGCTCGGGTGTAATGAAAGCTTTAAAACTAATCCACGGTCCTGGAGCTCAGACTCTTTGGACGTTGGCACGAAAGACTAAAAAGCAATAGTTGTTTCCAGTTAAAGCGAAACCATAGACTGAACTAAAAATGAATGGATGTAAGTCAAATTTTGATTTCCGGATATCGATATCAAATAAGTTTTTTTCATCGTAAACTGAATTTTGAAGGCTAAATAAGTCCACTGAGTAAATGGTATTATGGCTGAGACCAAGAACTACAATTATACCTACTTAGAGCTAAACTCGAAGCAAAAATTAAAATAAAAGGGCTGGAAAAAATACAAACATGCAGGCAGATAAACAGACACGCACACACACATCTTGCCTTTTATATATATTATCGATTTCCTGCACTATTGTAAGAACTGCAACCTTGAAACTTCTGAATATCGTTTCTTATGTCTTTGTCTATGAGTGTATCAAATTTGATTAAAATCGGGCCACTTCTTCTATAACCCGATTTTTTCGATTATCGATTTTCGATATTTATCGGGGGTACCTCGACACAAAATCTAGCTAAGAACACTCGCATACGCTTACAGTACAACTGTGTAAAATTTCAAGAAAATCAGTTCAGCCTTTTCGGAGTCTATAGGTAACGGGCACACACACACACACACACACACACACACACACACACACACACACACACACACACACACACACAGAGTTCCATTTATAATTAAGTTTAGATTTAGGGCCAGGAAGTGTGTTTTTGGATTCAGTGCAACGGAACCAGCAATAGCTGAGCCATAATAAATAAGGAACAGACACCCTCCCTATTGTTTATCATAACTTCCGGCTTTTATTTGGCAGGCAAAAAATGTTAAAATCAATAATTAATATTATTTTTTGAGAAGCGTTGTCTCCCTTAGACTTGTCTTCTTCAAATGTTGTCGATGAAATTCACGTTCCAAAAACGTGATGTTTATACATCTCTAAAATTTAGCCATCTTCCTCCTGGGGTTATAAGGTGCTTTACTGTAAACTTAAATTTATCCTTCTGTTAATAAGAAAAGTGAACTGATATCGTGGAACTTTAATGATCTGGCTCTTTGCTTTCCAGTCGAATTGATCTTCAAAAGTTAAAGGCAATATCAATCTCTAATTTCTGTCTTCTTAATTCCCGTTCTTTAATATTTTTGTCTCATATTCTCTAACACTCAATAAACCCATTATGTCTCCGTGGCTTTTTTTGTTTCGCTTAGGGGAAAATGATTAAAGAACTTAATAACAGAAATATATATTGAAGGCTAATATTTTAAAAGTGGACTAATTTCAAAATTCTCTGTGGTAGATTTCCGTTTGGAATCATACAACATATCGCCTTTTCATAAAAAGTATTACAATATGGAAAAACAAAAACGATAAAAAAAGTAGGTATTTCTAATTCGCCGAAAAAACAGTATAAGTATGAAGTAAAAAATCCTCAAACTTAATAAAAATAAAGTTTTTTTTTATTAAAATGATTATGCTATTATTAAGAGAAACGATTAAATATTTTTAATTATTCAATTTTTTTTAATCCTTTGTAACACGTTCGAAATTTTGCTAAAAATCTTGTTTTGTTTTCGTCAGGATTTATAATGAATATATACGTAACATTCGTTTTTTTTTTCTGGTGAAATCAAATAATTGTCGGATATTAATGAAACTTTCAGGACTTGTAGCGTATATCTACCGTTACAATATTTATATTTAGGATTCGACACTACTCACGATTGATCAGACAAGATACATGACCCACAGAAATAAGAAAGAACGCCAGACTAACCAGAATAAACATGTATTAAACAATAATACAATTTAATCGAGAGAAGGAAAGTGAATAGGAAGAGAAAGAGTATTCTCCCTTAGACTGTTAAGGGAAAGTCAAATGTTCATTAGAAGAAAGTCAATGAAAGATTGATTGGAATAAAGTTCTGAAAAGAAGAATAATGTACATACTGTCCTTGAGTTAGTTGTTGAGTTCCCACTGAAGTTTGTATTGGGAAATGTGTGTGCACATGCATGTGTGTGTAAGAAATAAATTCGCTTCACTGATTGTTACCTGCAATCAGGCGGGTGTGTAGGAGCGAGAATTATACGCATGTCTGTCAGCTACCTTGATAGCTGGGGCCTCACTCGAGTTAGGAATAACGCATGTTCCCACAATCGCTGGCCCATGATCGTGGCCTAACTGGCGTGCAACACGTGTGCGCTTGCTTATATGGACGCGCGGAATGCGCGGTGAAAAAAATGGATTTAACACTGGAACACAGAATGACCAGTCAGGTTTAACCAATCATTGCCTGCTAACGTAGCGCATCTCGCAGATGAAAACACGCATGTTGTTTTAATGCGTAAGTGTGAAGGTGTGAACATAATAATATTTTACACGCTGTTAAATATTACATGTGGAATTATGTATATGTATACGGATATGAATTTGTGGACACCACAGACTTATCACAAATGAATGAAATTACTTTTGAAATTATTATTAAAAAAATCTGGTAAAAATATTTTTAAAATAAAAAAATAAAACGGTATTTTTAAAATAATTAATTTTTTTTGTGTGTAGGAACTTTTTTTTTAAAGTATGGTATTTTCTATGTTATACTAAAAGATCACATGTTTTACGGTTTCTTCCCCTTACAGGAAAAATTTGGACAATGATGTCAATTCTGGTCAACCATACTTTTTGTCATCTGGCTGTTATTCATCATTCGCACCTAGCTCAATTCGCACCTCGGTGATTAAGAAATACTTTTATTCTAAATTTCATGCTACAAACAAGAAAACTTGTGTAAATCAGATTAATTTAACTTTAAATTTATTAATTTTCTAAAAATAACGTGTCCTCTATGAATTATTTTGCAAGATTTTTAAAACTGAGAATTCCCCTGGGTGAAAACCGGCATCGATGCTTTTATTCCATCTAGAAGATTTCTACTTAAACGTAGTTCATCTTCTTGTTTCTCTCCTGCTTGTTCGGTTGCCATGGCTCACAGGAATCATTTCTTTCGGCTTTACACGTCTGATCACAATAGGCGGTTTTTTGTCTCTGCTCGTAATAAATGAAAGCGTGTCCTCAACGATGCTAAGCTATTGTTTGCTGGCAGAATGAAGCAGCGTATAGTATTTTGCAAGTTTGGTTCCAAAGATTACTGGCGGCTCTGCAAGCGTGTGTAGAGGACAAAACGTCTATTATTTTATTTATACTATCAGTATAGCCCGGCGTTGCTCGGGTGTAATGAAAGCTTTAAAACTAATCCATGGTCCTGGAGCTCAGACTCTTTGGACGTTGGCACGAAAGACTAAAAAGCAATAGTTGTTTCCAGTTAAAGCGAAACCGTAGACGGAAAGAAAAATGAATGGATGTAAGTCAAATTGCTGGATATAAAGTGGGGGATCAGTTCTATATTACAATCATTACATAAACTGACCTCACACTTTGTGACCACCGTTTATACAATTAACTAGCAGTATAACTCGGCGTTGCTCGGGTGTAATGAAAGCTTTAAAACTGATCCATGGTCCTGGAGTTCAGACTCTTCGGACGTTGGCACGAAAGACTAAAAAGCAATAGTTGTTTCCAGTTAAAGCGAAACCGTAGACTGAAAGAAAAATGAATGGATGTAAGTCAAATTTGCATTATTCAATAGGTCTTTATATTTTCCACTTGTGTGTGTGTGTGTGTGTGTGTGTGTGTGCGCGCGTGTGTGCGGGTGTGTGGGTGGGTGTGTGTGTGTGTGTGTGTGAGAGAGAGAGAGAGAGAGAGAGAGAGAGAGAGAGAGAGAGAGATCTCCCCTCCGGTGGAATTATTAATCAATTAATCTAAAGGTTTGAAATAAAGTTACTAATTAGTTGGGTAGAAGGGATTTCGGTGTAATACCAGAAATAAGTTTTTTTTTTATAATTATTTCTGGGGTTGAGTTGTTAGTTAATTAAGTATAATAATTCCGGAGTGATTAGCGGACAGGTCCGTTAAGTAAAGTTTATGACAAATGGTGATTCCGTAAAAAGTATGATAAATAGCGAATCGGGTTTCTTGGGTGGTCTGAAGGACCAAATCCGTCCAAGTCCGCAGACGGGATAAGTGGTTTTGGCAAGACTCAAGTGGGAATTGTCTGCAAAGGAACTATGAGGAGCTCCAGATTCATTTTTAGTACCACTTGAGAAATAGTCTTCCGCAGAGATTCGGAGATTAGGCGAACATGCATGGTGGTCAAGGCGATTTCCATATTAAAATTAGTGGGCGGCCCCTAAACATTGTTTAGCCCCGCCCCGCTCTACATAAGTGGTCTGCACGCTGGAGTAGAGCAGTTGAGCACAGAACGGCAGAGATCGCGAAAGATCGGTGGAGTTGGCCAGAGATCGGAAGAACGCGGCGAAAACGGTTAGGTGAATCAGCTGGTCTAGTCTGTGGTTGCCAGGCATCAAGAAGTCCGATCCGAACTAAGGGACAGATAAAGCCCAAACGAATCTAACTGTCAACAAAGTGGAGGGGAGAGAAACTGCTATATATTGTGAATAGACGAAGAACCACGAAATTATCTCCCTTAGATCAGTTAGAGTTATATCTGACTGAATGCGTCTTTCCGACCCACACGAGTGAATCTCGTTCAAAAACTTTGTATTCGTGTAATTTCTTTGGTAGCGACATAAAAGCAGTATTCTTAAAAAACTCTTTGTACAGGAACGGTTGCGACAAGGACTTATTTCGCACGAATAGTGATTTCTTTCAGCGTAAGGATCCTTCACCCTGAAGGACCTGAAGGATCCTGAAGGATCCGGAAACTCAGTCAGTCAGTTAAGTGCCATACGTGATACACGCTTGGGCGATCATGTCTCGAAAGAGACATGACTGACTGGGCAGAAGATTATCCCGCAGTAGGTTGCCATTGCTTTCTGCGGTAGACTGGTTGCCGACCAAGGCTATAGAACCCAATCTGTCTTGCTATTTAACCCATAACTGGAAGGAAGAGACGGATTAATACCTTTCCCAAGGGTATTTGCGCGTAAGTGAATGCAATGAATTCGGCTGGAATTCGAACTCGGCTCCCCGATTTCTCGTTCCGAGCCGATATCCAATGCACCACAGCGCACATCCAACGCCCCCAGAAACTACTATTCGCATAAAAAATTCACAACGTGGCGAATAGTGGTGGCTTCTTCAGCTCACCGGCAGAGAACCGAGTGGTTTTAATTTTTAACGGCCAGAATCACCGGAGAGACCGGACACAGCACCGGAGAGACCGGACACAGCTGCCGGCGGCAGGATTCCTACGTTAGAACTTGAAAAAAACATAATTAAATTTTGATTTAAAAAATTCGTTGCCTTGTAAGTCGATTAACTCAAACTGATATTTTTCTACCATTAACTAGATAAAGAGTATCCAGGTGTTAAGTTGGTGGGATGGACAAAAATGCTTCACGTGCCGGATGTGGCCTGGGGTCGGGGGTTGCGGACCCCTGGGCCATGGCTTAACCTGGAGATTGATAGGTTCTCTGCTTGCTGAAGACACGCTACGTATGAATAAATACCTCTCCGGCTTTTAAACCAAGTTTGTGGCGGAAACTGGTCAGGTACTCAGCTAGGCCGCAACCCTAAAATTACATCCGCTCATAAGATTGATCATGATGATGATGATTCATACTTACTCTCCAGTTTGAGAAAATACCAATACCTATCTAAACTTATTTATAAATGGAACTTTGTGTGTGTGTGTGTGTATGTGTGTGTGTTTGTCCGTTACCTATAGACTCCGAAACGACTGAACCGATTTTCTTGAAAATTTACACAGTTGTACTATAAGCGTCTGCGAGTGTACATAGCTAGATTTTGTGTCGAGGTACCCCAGATAAATATCGAAAATCGATCATCGAAAAAATCGGGTTATAGAAGGAGTGGTCCGATTTTAATCAAATTTGATACACTCATAGACAAAGACATAAGAAACGATATTCAGAAGTTTCAAGGTTGCACTTCTTAGAATAGTGCAGAAAATCGATAATATATACATATATAATGCAAGATGTTTGTGTGTGTGTCTGTTTATCTACCTGTATGTCTGTATTTTTTTTCAGACCTTTTATTTTAGTTTTTACTTCGGGTTTGGCTCTAAGTAGGTATAATTGTAGTTCTTGGTCTCAGCCATAATACCATTTACTGAGAGGACTTATTTAGCCTTCAAAATTCAGTTTACGACGAAAAAACTAATCTGATATCGTTACCAGGAAATCAAAATTTGACTTACATCCATTCATTTTTCTTTCAGTCTGAGGTTTCGCTTTAACTGGAAGCAACTATTGCTTTTTAGTCTTCCGTGCCAACGTCCAAAGAGTCTGAGATCCAGGACCATGGATTAGTTTTAAAGCTTTCATTGCACCCGAACAACGATAATTATTATGCCACCCAACTTTTTTAAAAGAAATGATGTATTTCATACTATTTTTAGTATTTATTGCCAAGTGGGTAATTCTAAATGAAAATAGAATGGTTCTTTTGTTATTATTACTTTGCAAAATTTCACAAGGCAAATAGCGACAATTTAGCCATCGCACCCTCTAGATTTACTATATATGTCTATATATACACTACCGGCCATAACTATTTGGCAACCCCAGATTTTTAAAAGAAATGATGTATTTCATACTATTTTTAGTATTTATTGCCAAGTGGGTAATTCTAAATGAAAATAGAATGGTTCTTTTGTTATTACTTTGCAATATTTTACAAGACAAGGAAGCAAAGATGAACTCTTCCGAATCACCCTAAAGTTTCTTCATTCTTCCATTGATGAAACTGCAATATAGGGAATTATTAAATATTTATAAATTCATTTGATGCACATGTTATTGTGCAGTATTAACAAAAGAACCATTCTATTTTCATTTACAATTATTCACTTGGCAATAAATAGTAAAAATAATATGAAATACATCATTTCTTTTAAAAGTCTGGGGTTGCCTAATAGTTATGGCCGGTAGCGTATATATATATAAATATTTAATAATTACCTATATTACAGTTTCATCAATGAAAAGAATGAAGAAAATTTAGGGTAATTCGGACGAGTTCGTCTTTGCTTCCTTGCCTTGTAAAATTTTGCAAAATAATAATAACAAAAAGAACCATTCTATTTTCATTTAGAATTATCCACTTGGCAATAAATACTAAAAATAGTATGAAATACATCATTTCTTTTAAAAAACTGAGGTTGCCTAATAATTATGGCTGGCAGTATATATATATAGCAAATCTAGAGGGCGCGATGGGTAAATTGTCGCTATTTGCCTTGTAAAATTTTGCAAAGTAATAATAACAAAAGAACCATTCATTATTCATTTAGAATTATCCACTTGGCAATAAATACTAAAAATAGTATGAAATACATCATTTCTTTTAAAATACTGTGGTCGCGTTATGATTATGGCCAGTAGTGTAGTTTATCGTCATACCAAGACTACGTCGATGACAAGACAATGTGGTAGGTAGTCATTACTGTATTACTGTGTGACTGTACACCGACGATCAGATGTCTAATATTCAGGTTTTAATTTTTGTTTTTAATGAATTTTTTACACCATGGGAAGAAAATGTTGTATTCTACAAAATGAACTTGGCACGACGAAGGTTTCTGTTTGGTAAGTGCATCATATTCTGACCCCTGATCAAAAGGGTACATCAACAGCCTCGATTGGATGATAAGTCACGCTACAAAATTTCCATTTATCGGAATTTCTATACCTTTGGCGCTAAAGTATAAGATCATAACAACACACCTGTGTAAATGTATGTATACCGACGATCAGATGTCTAATATTCAGGATTTAATTTGAAGAAAAAAAATTAAATTTTTACAGCATGGGAAGAAAATGTTTTATTCTACAAAATGTGGGGGATAACAGAATCAAACAAGTCCAAGAATTTAAGTACCTAGGAAGTGTTCTAACAGGAGATGGAAAGTGCGACACGGAGATCCGAAGGCGAATTGGCATGGCAAAGGAAGCGTTCCAGAAGATGAGCAAAATACTAACACACAGGAAGATCTCAATAGAAACGAAGAAAAGAGTGCTAGACTGCTACGTGATGTCAGTTCTTCAGTACGGCTGTGAATGCTGGACAATATCATCGAAAATGAGGACAAAACTGGAAGAGGCCGAAATGTGGCTCTACAGAAGGATGCTACGGATATCGTGGACTGAGCATACAAGCAACGACGAAGTGTTAGAAAGAATGGCAACAAAAAGGAAATTGATGCTGAGCATCAGGAAGAGACAACTGAAGTTCCTGGGACATGCAATGAGGAAGGAGAGCCTGGAGAACCTGATACTGACTGGTCAGATAGAAGGAAGGAGAGACAGAGGAAGGCAGCGGATAACATATCTGCAGAGTCTGATCAGGTGGATGACGGAACGGGGGTTGCCAGGAGCAACAGGAGCAAACATACTAAGAGCCACAAGGGATAGGGAGACGTGGAGATCCATGATCGCCTACGTCCTGAAGGGACAGGGCACATAGAAGAAGAAGAAGCAGTATAGACCGGCATTGCTCGGGTGTAATGAAAGCTTTAAAACTAATCCATGGTCCTGGATCTCAGACTCTTTGGACGTTGGCACGAAAGACTAAAAAGCAATAGTTGTTTCCAGTTAAAGCGAAACCGTAGACTGAATGAAAAATGAATGGATGTAAGTCAAATTTTGATTTCCTGGTATCGATATCGAATAAGTTTCTTCGCCGTAAACTGAATTTTGAAGGCTAAATAAGTCCTCTCAGTAAATGGTATTATGGCTGAGACCAAGAACTACAATTATACCTACTTAGAGCCAAACCCGAAGTAAAAACTAAAATAAAAGGTCTGAAAAAAAATACAGACATACAGGTAGATAAACACACACACACACACAAACATCTTGCATTATTTATGTATATATTATCGATTTTCTGCACTATTGTAAGAACTGCAACCTTGAAACTTCTGAATATCGATTCTTATGTCTTTGTCTATGAGTGTATCAAATTTGATTAAAATCAGACCACTCCTTCTATAACCCGATTTTTTCGATTATCGATTTTCGATATTTATCGGGGGCACCTCGACACAAAACCTAGCTAAGAACACTCGCAGAGGCTTATAGTACAACTGAGTAAATTTTCAAGAAAATCGGTTCAGCCTTTTCGGAGTCTATAGGTAACGGACACACACACACACACACACACACACACACACACACACACACACACACACACACACAGAGTTCTATTTATAAATAAGTTTAGATCATATTCTGACACCTGATCAAAAAGGTAGATCAACAGCCTTGGTTGGAATTCAATCTCTATTCGTTGACTTTTTTTTGCTGTAGTGTCAACTGTTACACCACACCACCTCCACAGAAATATCGGGAAAAATTGCACCCCCACCGTTTTCCACCCGTGTATATGTGACACCCCATAAGACAACATACAACAGGTGGTCACTATTCTCGCTAGTGAAGGTCACTCAAGTTTATCTTCGCATGTTGACGTTGCCGGTTTTGAGACGTCAACAACACATTTCTACCAACCCTTATCTTTTCTGTATTGTCTTTCATTTAAACTTTTTAATATATTCCATCTCCAGAACTCCAATCGAGTTAAAAATAAGTATACGAGGGTCAGCTGAAAAGTTCATAGGCTGACCAAGATTATCTTATGGAATCTCACCAAATGAGGACTGCATCCGGCAAGGCCTCTGATTAGGAGGTTGTTAGGAGCATGGAACCACCTCTTAATTGCTGTTGTTCGCAGGTCCACCTTGACCTGGGGTGGTAGAGCCTGGTAGGGTCCCAACTATGGGCAAATAGTTAACCCCCAAACTGGGGTCAAAACACTATGAAAGTATAAAGGTACATTTTTATAGAAATATATACATAAAAATAGGCTTTTATAGAAAGATATTCATTTTTGACGGAAAAATTTTACCAACGATACATTTTTGAAGAAAAAAAAATTCTCAGCAAAACATTTTTTAATACAAAACTAGAAGACATTTTCAGTTTTCTGAAATAAAAAAGAATAAAAACAAAAACTTTTCATTAAAATCTGACTAAATCAACCTTCTCACTCATCTAAATCTATCTAAACTTATTTATAAATGGAACTTTATCTGTGTGTGTGTGTCTGTGTGTGTGTCCGTTACTTATAGACACCAAAACGGCTGAACCGATTTTCTTGAAAATTTACGCAGTTGTTCTATAAGCGGCTGCGAGTGTTCTTAGGTTTTGTGTCGAGGTACACCCGATAAATATCGAAAATCGATAATCGAAAAAATCGGGTTATAGAAGGAGTGGTCCGATTTTATCGGATTCATGGTATTGTTTGCTGAAGCATTGTTTTGATTAAAAAATACCTTTCGTTAGTTTTCCTTGTCATTTAGCTTCGATAGCTTTTCCTAACAGCCTCAGCAAATTGGTACTCTCCATTGATGATGTGGCACTTTTGAGCAAAAAAAAAAAAAAAACTGAGGCTATGAACTTCCATGCATATGAAACGACTTCCACTATTTGGAGCAGGTGAAAAGGACTGTTTTTATTGAATGCATTGCCCCATTTTTCTCTCTAGCTCAAAGTGATGAGCTTAACACTCGTGCTGGGTTAAGTAATGTTCCAGAAAACTAGCTGGATCTGGCTCAAACTATGTCATATTTTCCCGTCATGTGATCAGCCTTGTGCCCTTTTGATCAGCTGTCAGAAGACGTGGCACCCACCGATCAGAAACCTTCGTCATGCCAAATTACATTTTTGAATACAAAACTAAAAGATATCTTCAGTTTTCTAAAATAAAACAATACAAATTTTCATCAAAATCTGACAAAATCAACCTTCTCACTATAACCAAACATAAAAAAAAACCCTTTAAAAATATGGTCCTGGGTATGACGATAAACTGCATCCGGCAACAAGGCCTCTGATTGGGAGATTTTTTTTTGGTATTAAACAGAGGTTGGTATGCTGTTAAACAAAACTCAAACTTAAAACTCACTTTAAATATAATCCTGTGTCACACTGGGTTCAAGTGAGAGTTTGGATAAAAACTTTAAAAAATTTTCACTTTCGGATTTTTAATATGCTGAAAAATTTTATTTTCAGAATTTTAATATGCTGAAAAATCCTAAGTCACATTTAAAAGTTACTAATGGGAAATATTTACACTCGTTACGTGTGGACGATAATCCTCATCTTTGTTGTTATTATCACAACGAGTCGTCCGCTGTGTCGCCCAGATTCAATAATATCTCTGAATTTCTGGAATGGAGAGTTAGCATTATTTACAATTGTTTTTTTTTATTTATGTTTTCTTTCTTTATTTATTTTTAATCGTATCATCCCGAGCAAGGCGGTAACGCCACTGATGTGCAGGGGGCTACATAAGAGTAAAAAAAAAATTAGATAGGAGGAGAGTAAAAAGAAAGACAAACCAGTTAAGGATGGGAATACAGGTGTGATGACAGTTGCAAAGGTGGAGAGAACGGAAAAGATATACAGGGTGGTGTAGAAAGAACTAGAGTCAAGTGGTTAAGAGCTGAGTATTGACATTGCATTTAAATTACGTGGACGATAATCCTCACCTTTGTTGTTGTTATCATCCCATTTCAGCCCGTGTTTCTTCGGGACTTTATATTAAAATGTATGTCAATGCTTGTAGCCTACAGGGAATTCCTTAATGAAACATTTATTTGATCTACGTGTTTATGTAAATACTGTAGCAGTTAAAATTTGGTACCTTCATTAAGAACGAGTTATGGAATAAACTAATGAGCAATATTGATACATATTTTAACAACTAAACTCTCAATACGTGGATTTGGTTTTGACAAGAGGATACAAGGTCGGTATCTGTTTTTCACGTATATTGTCAAAAATTCATCTGACAAATAAGGGTTTCATCTGGTGCATATCAATCTGGGTAACTTACAGGGAATTCCGAAATGAACCCTTTATTTAATCTTACGAGGGTAGATTGTTCTCGTTCCACACTTCTAGGTATAGCTCATCTAGTTCTTATTTTGGTATTAATTTATTTCTTGGTTTTTATGGTCTTTTTCATTAAATATTTATATATTAAGACAATCTACTGTTATATACGGATGTGCGTTGTGGTGCAGACTTGGAACGACAACTCGGAGAGCCGAGTTCGAATTCTAGTTGAATTCCTTGTATTCACTTACGCACAAAAACCTTTGGGAAGGGTATAAATCCGTCTCTTCTTTCCAGTTATGGGTTAAATAATAGGACAGATTGGGTTCTATAGCCTTGGTCGGCAACCAGTCTACCGCAGAAAGCAATGGCAACCTACTGCGGGATAATCTTCTGCCCATTCAGTCATGTCTCTTTCGAGACATGATCGCCCAAGCGTGTATCACGGATGGTACTTAACTGACTGATTTAAAAATGTAGACATTTAATTTTAGAGGAAAAAGTTACATTAATACAATTGGCAGCTCTTCCTCCAGAAATAGTAGGAAGAATAACGACAAATGGACTCCATGGATCACGTATGGTACTTAACTGACAGACTGAATATAATAGTTGAAAACATGATTAAGGCATGTACTGGGCATAAAGTGGGGGATCAATTTTATATTGTTATGAAGTAATAAACTGATCCCCACTAATTACTACACAATAATATAATACATCTCCTCCCCCTCTGGCTATGAGTCAAATAACAGGACAGATTGGGTTCTATAGCCTTGGCTGGCAACCAGTCTACCACAGAAAGCAATGGCAACCTACTGGGGGATAATCTTCTGCTCAGTCAGTCATGTCTCTTTCGAGACATGATCGCCAAAAGCGTGTATCACGTATGGCACTTAACTGACTGACTGTTATATACAGCAGCCGTTTTAAATAGGCCGACCTTTGGTAGCAAGTCGTATACATGCGCGTTCATATACTTACATATGTAAGTTGTCCTAAATTTCATATTTAGTTAGTTCGTAATTCTTTTACTAGTAACGTAAGACATATGCAAGTACACGTACAACGTTATCGTTAAACTGGTCAACAGAAACACAAATCCAAATATTACATGCGTCACATTAATACCAAATTAACTCTAGACTTCGTCAGTTACTACCAGCGAGCGTGTACGTAGCTTTAGGGCTTTCTTCGAACATCGATTCCACTTTCTTCCGTTGATATAAGAGACTCTCTTCTCTCCTCTCTCGAGTGAATCTTTATACAGATTGAGTCGGAGAAAACGGATATTTTAAGGAAAGCAAAACTCTGCGAATATTTCAACACAAAGTTTACAATTGTTACGTTTTATTTGTAACAAAAGAAAAAAAATGATTGACCAAAACTCAGAGTTAAATCCCATACAAATATTTAATTTACGATAAACACAAAATTATATATATATATACAAATTTTACAATTTTTACATTCAAAATAGAAACGTAGAGTTTACTACTGGCAGACGAAGTGTTACGAAGGGGAAGGAAGGGTCAGAATCTTTACCCAGTTAAGATAGCGAAGAAGTTTAAGTGCTATACTTTTAGGAAATCCTCAAATGCGTATATAAAGAATAATTATTAGTTTGGTCAATGAAAAAGTAAAAAATATCTATTTACCCATATAGTTCCATGAGGTTCTCTTTCAGGTTTTAGTTGGTCAACAACTTTTCTTAGAGATTCTTTCGGCTGGATGCACAGATCCATGAATCGGGCCGGAGTTGATAATGTCAGCAAATCCTGTTAACAACTAACTACTTTCTTCCCAAAACCTCTTTTTATAGGAGCTAACACCTAATTTGCATATTCTAGAATCTTTTAAAAATTTCTCGATTTTACTCGAATTTTCTGGGAAATTCTAGCATCTTCCAAACGTTCTATTTCTAATTTCCTTATTTTTACGACTACTTCATGAATCAAAACTTGTTTGCAATAAAAAGAAGGACTCAGTAGAATCCCTTGCTACAACTTTTTAGACATTACTAATATTATTTTTTTTTATATATAAATGCATCCTCGTAACAGTAGGCATATTCTCATGTACTGTGTATGTGGCCCAATACGCCTCTGTGGTTTATGTGACTCTATACTTCTATGTAGAGTATGTGGCCTTATTCTCCTCTCCTGTATATATACACTTATACAGTGTGTGTGGCTGCATACTTTTTGGGACCATATACTTCCCGGCTGTCTATATAGATCTATACTATTCTGCATGGCCATATATTCCCGGAGTGTGTGACCGTATACTCCTCTGTGGAGTATGTGGGCGTATACGCATCCTTGGAGTATATGACCCTATTCTCTGGTGTATGCAGATTTCTATTATTCTATGGAGTATGTGACCCGATACTCAACTGTTCTATATGAGGCCCTATTGTTCTCTTCTGTGTATGTGATTTTATACTCCTCTGCAGATTGTACTTCTTTGCGGAGTATGTGGTCCTATTTTACCTATATGGTATATGTAACCCTATATTCCTACGAATTAAAGTTGCCCCTGTTTTCTTCTACTGTGTATGTGGCCCGATACATTTCTGTGGTGAATGTAACTCTACATTCCTTTGCGGAGTATATGGCTTTATGCTCGTCTGCAGCGTGTATGAACCTATCCTCCTGGTGTATGTGGCCGTATACCCCTCTGCGGTCTATGTGAACATATACTCCTTTTCAGAGTGACTCTAAACTCCTGTAACGTGCGGTCGTATAATCCTCTTTGAAGTATGTAGAGCTATACTCCACTGCAATGTATGTGACTCTCTACTTCTCAGTTTAGTTTGTGCACTAAGGCTATACTCTTCCATGTTCTATTCCTACTGGAGTGTGTGGCCGTATATTTCTCTGTGGAGTATGTGTCCTTTATATCTGTGTAGAGTATGTGGCCGTATATTACTCTACGGAGTATGTGGCCGTATATCCCTCTGTTGAGTATGTGGCCGTATGCTACTTTGCGGAGTATGTGTCCCTCTATACCTGTGTGGAGAATGTGGCCTTATACTACTCTACGGAGTATGTAGCCGTATATTTTTCTGTGGAGTATGTTGCCGTATACTACTTTGCAGTGTGTGTGGCCCTCTATACATTTGTGGAGAATGTGGCCGTATACTACTCTGCGGTGTATGTGGCTGTATATTCCTCTGTAGAGCACGTGGCCGTATACTACTTAGCGGAGTATGTGGCCTTCTATAAATATGTGGAGAATGTGGCCGTATGCTACTCTACTTAGTATGTGACCCTCTATAGCTGTGTAGAGTATGTGGCCGTATACTACTCTGCAGTGAATGTAGCCGTATACTACTCTACGGAGTATGTGGCCGTATACTACTTTGCGGAGTATGTGGCCCTCTATGACTGTGTGGAGTATGTGGCCATATGCGACTCTGTGGAGTATGTGGCCCTGTTTACCTGTGTGGAGTATGTAGTCTTATACTCCACTGCAGTGTATGTGGCTCTATAATCCTTTGTGAGTTATGTGAACCTATACAACCATGCGGAAATTATTGTCCTATAATAATTGGCGTATATTTGATCCTATTCTCTGTGGAATATAGCGGAGTATAAAGTAACTTATTCCGCCAAAGAGTATAGGGTCACATATTATGCAGAAGAGTATAGAGTCACATATTATGCAGAAGAGTATAGAGTCACATATTTTGCAGAAGAATATAGAGTTACATATTATGCAGAAGAGTATAGAGTTACATATTATGCAGAAGAGTATAGAGTTACATATTATGCAGAAGAGTATAGAGTCACATATTATGCAGAAGAGTATAGAGTCACATATTTTGCAGAAGAGTATAGAATCACATAATTTGCAGAAGAGTATAGAGTCACATATTATCTGAAAGAGTATAGGGAGTCACATATTATGCAGAAGAGTATAAGGAAGTCCCCCTTATTTTATAAGAAGAGTATAGAGTCACATATTTACCGAAGAATATAGAGTTACATATTATGCAGAAAGAAGTATAGAGTTACATATTATGCAGAAAAGTATAGAGTCACATATTCTGCAGAAGAGTATAGAAGTCTATTATGCAGAAGAGTATAGAGTCACATATTATGCAGAAAAGAGTATAGAGTCACATATTTTGCAGAAGAGTATAGAGTCACATATTATGCAGAAGAGTATAGAGTCACATATTATGCAGAAGAGTATATAGTCACATATTTTGCAGAGAAGAGTATAGAGTTACATATTATGCAGAAGAGTATAGAGTTACATATTATCCTGAAGAGTATAGAAGTCACATATTCTGCAGAAGAGTATAGAGTCACATATTATGCAGAAAAATTATGGAAGTCTATAATTTGCAGAAGGGTATAGAGTCACATATTATGCAGAAGAGTATAGAGTCACATATTTTGCAGAAGAGTATAGAGTCACATATTATGCAGAAGAGTATAGAGTCACATATTATACAGAAGAGTATAGAGTCACATATTATGCAGAAAGGTATAGAGTCACATATTATGCAGAAGAGTATGAGTCATATTATGCAGAAGAGTATAGAGAGTCACATATTTTGCAGAAGAGTATAGAGTCATATTATGCAGAAGAGTATAGAGAGTCACATATTATGCAGAAGCGTATAGGAATGCACATATTATGCAGAGAAGTATAGAGTCATATTTTGCAGAAGAGTATAGAGTTGCATATTATGCAAGTGTATAGAGTTACATATTATGCAGAAGAGTATAGAGTCACATATTCTGCAGAAGAGTATAGAGTCACATATTATGCAGAAGAGTATAGAGTCACATATTATGCAGAAGAGTATAGAGTCATAGCTATGGAGAGAAGTATAGAGTCACATATTTTGCAGAAGAGTATAGGAAGTCACATATTGCAGAAGAGTATAGAATACATATTATGCAGAAGTATAGAGTCACATATTTTGCAGAAGAGTATAGAGTTACATATTATGCAGAAGAGTATAGAGTTACATATTATGCAGAAGAGTATAGAGTCACATATTCTGCAGAAGAGTATAGAGTCACATATTGTACGAAGAGTATAGAGTCACATATTTTGCAGAAGAGTATAGAGTCACATAATTTGCAGAAGTATAGAGTCACATATTATGCAGAAGAGTATAGACTCACATATTTTGCAGAAGAGTATAGAGTCACATATTATGCAGAAGAGTATAGGTCACATATTATGCAGAAGAGTATGGAGTCACATATTATGCAGAAGAGTATAGAGTCACTATTATGCAAGTATAAAGTCACATATTGTAAGAAGAGTATAGAGTCACATATTATGCAAAGAAGAGTATGAGTCACATATTTTGCAGAAGAGTATAGAGTCACATATTATGCAGAAGAGTATACAGTCACATATTATGCAGAAAGTATGAGTCATATTATGCAGAAGAGTGTAAGTCATATTGTAGAAGAGTATAGAGTCACATATTATGCAGAAGAGTATAGAATCACATATTATGCAGAAGAGTATAGAGTCACATATTATGCAGAAGTCATTATAGAGGTCACATATTATGCAGAAGAGTATAGAAAGTCACATATTATGCAGAAAGAGTATAGAGTCATATATTATGCAGAAGAGTATAGAGCCATATTGCAAGAAAGTATGAGAGCACATATTATGCAGAAGAGTATAGAGGTACATATTATGCAGAAGAGTATAGAGTCACATATTTTGCAGAAGAGTATAGAGTCACATATTATGCAGAAATTGTATAGAGTCACATATTATGCAGAAAGGTATAGAGTCACATATTATGCAGAAAAGTATACAGTCACATATTTTGCAGAAGAGTATAGAGTCACATATTATGCAAGAAAGAGTATAGAGTCACATATTATGCAGAAGGGTGCTAAGAGTCACATATTATGCAGAAGTGTATAGAGGTCCACATATTATATGCAGAGAGTATAGAGTCACATATTTTGCAGAAGAGTATAGAGTCATATATTATGCAGAAGAGTATAGAGTCACATATTTTGCAGAAGAGTATGAGTCATATTATACAGAAGAGTATAGAGTCACATATTATGCAGAGAGTATAGAATTACACTATTATGCAAGTGTATAGAGTCACATATTATGCTGAAGAGTATAGAGTCACATATTATGCAGAAGTGTATAGAGTCACATATTATGCAGAAGAGTATAGAGTCACATATTATGCAGAAGAGTATAGAGTCATATATTATGCAGAAGAGTATAGAGCCACATATATTGCAGAAGAGTATAGAGCCACATATTATGCAGAAGAGTATAGAGTCACATATTATGCAGAAGAGTATAGAGTCACATATTTTGCAGAAGAGTATAGAGTCACATATTATGCAGAAGTGTATAGAGTCACATATTATGCAGAAGAGTATAGAGTCACATATTATGCAGAAGAGTATAGAGTCATATATTATGCAGAAGAGTATAGAGCCACATATATTGCAGAAGAGTATAGAGCCACATATTTTGCAGAAGAGTATAGAGCCACATATTTTGCAGAAGAGTATAGAGTCATATATTATGCAGAAGAGTATAGAGTCACATATTATGCAGAAGTGTATAGAGTCACATATTATGCAGAAGAGTATAGAGTCACATATTATGCAGAAGAGTATAGAGTCACATATTTTGCAGAAGAGTATAGAGTTACATATTATGCAGAATAGTATAGAGTTACATATTATGCAGAAGAGTATAGAGTCACATATTCTGCAGAAGAGTATAGAGTCACATATTTTGCAGAAGAGTATAGAGTTACATAATTTGCAGAAGAGTATAGAGTCACATATTATGCAGAAGAGTATAGAGTCACATATTATGCAGAAGTGTATAGAGTTACATATTATGCAGAAGAGTATAGAGTCACATATTATGCAGAAGAGTATAGAGTCACATATTTTGCAGAAGAGTATAGAGTCACATATTATGCAGAAGAGTATAGAGTCACATATTATGCAGAAGAGTATAGAGTCACATATTATGCAGAAGTGTATAGAGTCACATATTATGCAGAAGAGTATAGAGTCACATATTATGCAGAAGAGTATAGAGTCATATATTATGCAGAAGAGTATAGAGCCACATATATTGCAGAAGAGTATAGAGCCACATATTTTGCAGAAGAGTATAGAGCCACATATTTTGCAGAAGAGTATAGAGTCACATATTATGCAGAAGAGTATAGAGTCACATATTTTGCAGAAGAGTATAGAGTCACATAATTTGCAGAAGAGTATAGAGTCACATATTATGCAGAAGAGTATAGAGTCACATATTATGCAGAAGCGTATAGAGTCACATATTATGCAGAAGAGTATAGAGTCACATATTTTGCAGAAGAGTATAGAGTTACATATTATGCAGAATAGTATAGAGTTACATATTATGCAGAAGAGTATAGAGTCACATATTCTGCAGAAGAGTATAGAGTCACATATTTTGCAGAAGAGTATAGAGTCATATATTATGCAGAAGAGTATAGAGCCACATATATTGCAGAAGAGTATAGAGCCACATATTTTGCAGAAGAGTATAGAGCCACATATTTTGCAGAAGAGTATAGAGTCACATATTATGCAGAAGAGTATAGAGTCACATATTTTGCAGAAGAGTATAGAGTCACATAATTTGCAGAAGAGTATAGAGTCACATATTATGCAGAAGAGTATAGAGTCACATATTATGCAGAAGCGTATAGAGTCACATATTATGCAGAAGAGTATAGAGTCACATATTTTGCAGAAGAGTATAGAGTTACATATTATGCAGAATAGTATAGAGTTACATATTATGCAGAAGAGTATAGAGTCACATATTCTGCAGAAGAGTATAGAGTCACATATTTTGCAGAAGAGTATAGAGTTACATAATTTGCAGAAGAGTATAGAGTCACATATTATGCAGAAGAGTATAGAGTCACATATTTTGCAGAAGAGTATAGAGTCACATAATTTGCAGAAGAGTATAGAGTCACATATTATGCAGAAGAGTATAGAGTCACATATTTTGCAGAAGAGTTTAGGGTCACAACAACACAAATACTTAAAATAGACATCTTTATTGATATTTTCATCCTTTTTCCATACGAGATTTTTTTCAAATTTAGCTGTGTTTCTATTTGCAATCCGAAAAATGGTTCCATGGAGCCACAAACCACTCGTTAATATTTTCCTAATTATGACAATCTTGACTTCTTCCCCTTTAGGATGATTCGTTAGATTTCCGGCATAACATAATGTACTTCACTTCTTGCTATTTCTGACGATCATACAACAAACACTACCTTGAGTGGCTCATGGAACTTGTACGTAGTGAACATTTGTATGAAAAATAGTAATATCTTTACTTTGCTTTTTATCGCCAAAAATTTTAAGAGAATCTGTTGAAATTTGAATCAAATAACCAAAATGAAGATGTGCGTTGTGGGAGGATGTGCGTTGTGGGGCAGTGGATATCGACTTGGAACGACAAATCGGGAAGCCAGGTTCGAATTCCAGTTGAATTCTTTGCATTCACTTACGCACAAATACCATTGGGAAAGGTATTAATTCGTCTCTTCCCTCCAGTTGTGGGTTAAATAATAGGACAGATTGGGTTCTATAGCCTTGGCTGGCAACCAGTCTATCGCAGAAAGCAATAGCAACTTACTGCGGGATAATCTACTGCCCAGTCAGTCATATCTTTTTCGAGACATGTTGATTTGAGTTTAGCATATACATTTACACAGAAATAATGCTATTTTGTTGCAGTAGGTTGCCATTGCTTTCTGCGGTAGACTGATTGCCGACCAAGGCTATAGAACCCAATCTGTCTTATTATTTAACCCATAACTGGAAGGAATAGACGGATTAATACCTTTTCCAAGGGTATTTGCGTGTAAGTGAATGCAATGAATTCAACTGGAATTCGAACTCGGATCGTCGATTTCTCGTTCCGAGCCGATATCCACTGGACCATTGCAGATACACTTATTTAAACAAACATGAGAGACATAAAACAAACACTAGATAATTCCCGTTATTATTTATTTAGCTTACGGCCGCATCCCGTCTGAACACCGGTTCCCGTACGATCATCGATGTTAAACAGCATCTAACCTGGTCAGAATCTAAACGGGTGTTCACTTGGAAATATCAGGTGCTATAATGAAAGGAATTTCAGATCGTGAGATCGTCTGTGTGGCATAGAATGCAACACAGACGGTATCACAGTCTGAAATTCCAAAAACGACTTGGAACTTTTGGACTGACAACAACCAATCCTTTAATACGGACAGGCAAGCAATAAGAAGCAGTAAGTTCTCTCCTTCTGCAGTGATGGACCGGAGACTCAGTCGAATTGTATAACTGATTTTATTTTCATTTCGAGTTGTAAGAATTATACAGTGAGGGAAAACTGAACACCCGTAGCTACCTTTACCACCTTGGTTTTGTGCCTTTTCAATATAACCGAGGTGGACAACGAAATTAACAGAACTGTGCCCGTGATTTGAAGTAAATTCAGATAATATTTAGAGGGGGAATAGCTATTTTCAGCATGTCAGTTAAAGACATGCATTGTCAACCCCGTTTAATCAAAGAATGAGGAAAAATTCTAATGTCGAAAGCAGTGGATTTTTTGTTTTGTTGATTAGTATAATTTTGATTATATAGTGGTGTGAGTATTTTGTGATCACAACAGATTAACGGATTATCCCTTAAATATATATTTAGAACTTTTTAGGCTCCAATTTCTTATCCTTTCACCATTAATTTATAATATTTATTTATTTTTTATTTTCTCATTTTCTCCTATCATCTTTTCTTTCTATTTCAAATTCATTCCTCTCTTCTTTCTTTTTCTTCCTTTTCCGTTTACGCTTTCAGATAATGTCTCTCTCTCTCTCTCTCTCTCTCTCTCTCTCTCTCTCTCTCTCTCTCTCTCATCTACGATGTGTGTGCTCTCTTTTAAGGGAGCGACCGTTATTTTTATTCGTTTTTTAGGTCTTTCTAAATCTCATTCGTGTAAAATCCTTTGTACAATTAAGACAAAAGCTGATGATGGTTCGCTTGAAATAGGCCTACATTTCCGATTTACCATGAAATAACGTGTCGGCTTTAATTTTTCTTACACACACACACACGTCAGGGAAAGAGGCTCTGTCCCTGACGATCCGTAGGGTGAAACCGCGGTAGGTTGTGGCTCACTTATAGATTTTTCGTGTTCTTGCTCTGCTTCCGTACGTTCGTATCGAGCACTTTTTCTGGTGTTTAGGTTCCGTCTTGCACGACGAAAATGTTCCTCATATATATTTTATCTATTTATTTACCTAGCAGCCATTGCTTTCTGCGGTAGACTGGCTGCCATCCAAGGTTATAACCCAATCTCTCCTATTATTTGACTCAGAGCTAGAGGGGGAAAAGATGTATTATATTATTAAATAGTAATTAGTGGGGGATCAATTTCTTACTCCATAACAATATAAAACTGATCCCCCACTTTATGCCCAGTTGAAGCCTTAATCATGTTTTCAACTATTATATTCAGTCAGTTAAGTGCCATACGTGATATACGCTTTGGACGATCATGTCTCCAAAGAGACATGACTGACTAGGCAGATGATTATCCCGCAGTAGGTTGCCTTTGCTTTCTGCGGTAGACTGGTTGCCGACCAAGGCTATAGAACCCAATCTGTCCCGTTATTTCACCCATAACTGGAGGGAAGTGACGGATTAATACTTTTTCCAAGGGTATTTGAATGCAAGGAATTCAACTGGAATCAACTCTCTCTCTCTTTTATATATATATATATATATGTGTGTGTGTGTCTCTGTGTGTGTGTGTGTGTGTGTGTGTGTGTGTGTGTGTGTGTGTGTGTGTGTGTGTGTCCGCCATCTGATGGGCATTAGGAAGTAGAACAGCTCATGATGTCAGCTAAAATTTTGGGACCTCAATATCAAGTAGCTGCAGAAATTTAACTCTCTATTTGCATTTACTGCGCATGTGCTCATTTAGGTTATCTCGAAAGCCATACTTGCTCAGTTTTGTTTCCGAAGCATTTAAAAAACTTAATGACTATTCAGGTAACGGTAAGTCAGTCAGTCAGTCAGTCAGTCAGTCAGTTAAGTTCCATACGTGATACACGCTTGGGCGATCATGTCTCGAAAGAGACATGACTGACTGGGCAGAAGATTATCCCGCAGTAGGTTGCCATTGCTTTCTGCGGTAGACTTGTTGCCAGCCAAGGCTATAGAACCCACTCTGTCCTATTATTTAACCCATAACTGGAAGGAATAGACGGATTAATACCTTTCTCAAGGGTATTTGCGCGTAAGTGAATGCAAGGAATTCAACTGGAATTCGAACCCGGCTCTCCGATTTCTCGTTCCGAGTCGATATCCACTGCGCTCCAACGCACATCCTATGACTATTCAAGTACCGGTATCCGTTAAAAATAACACTTCAAGTAGCTTCCCTCAGTCTTTTCTACAAATATATTCACGGCAATTTCTACGATGCACTTCTTTTCCCTGGTGGATGCCTCGACTACATGAATTTAAGCGCGCTACTAGATTGGCAATTTGGTCTCACCGTTTTACAGTTAAACTCGCTAAAAGCAATCACAACTGAAACTCTAATAAATTATTTCCCCGCATTTCCCATTTGTGGAAATCTGTAGTGGGATCTCCCCCTTTTCTATGATAATGGACTCGACTTGAGTATGCATATACTCCTGCCATAGTGAGATGCGTTAGTTATCGTAGTGTTACAGTACGAGTACCATAAGAGATCTGTAAGTTACCGAGAAATACCCAAGTTACACAGAGAATACCGCGTCAGTAGTCATAGTATCTCTGAGTGTTACTTAGCCAGAATCTATTACACGGAAAGACTACTTTCAGCACGGCTTTACTTCAAAGACATGCATAAATGGTAAATTTTCGTTTTACCTCTCGACGGCTTTTCCTCCTTTAAATTTATCCAAAATAGCATTATTTCTGTGTAAATGTATATGTTGAACTCAAATCAACAATTAGTTATTGAAGAAATCTACCTTTTTTGCTTTGAAAGTCTATAAAAAACAAAAAAAACAAAACAAAACAAAAACGAACTATATCTCGCACTTTTTCTCTCCCGTAAATCTCACGAAATAATGTAATTAACTGCAGAATGATGTACTGCGTAGGACAACAAATTTCGGTGGAGTTTTGGTCGATTTTCTTCCTTTACTGAAACTTCCGGCGATGTACTTCCTGTAATGAAATAATAAGCGTAGAAATACAATAGCGCATTACTTTCATAACAGGAAGTACATCGCCGGAAGTTTCAGTAAAGGAAGAAAATCGACCAAAAATCCACCGAAATTTGTTGCCTACGTCGAACGTCATTCTGCAGTTAATTACATGACTTCGTGAGAGTTACGGGAGAGAAAAAGTGCGAGATATAGTTCGTTTTTTATGGATATTTAGATAAAAAAAGGTAAGTTTCTTCAATAACTAACAGTTGATTTGAGTTCAGCATATACATTTTCACAGAGATAATGCTATTTTGGATAAATTTGAAGGGGGAAAAGCCTATAACCTATTTTTCTATCTCAAATATGTGTTTTGTTGTTCAATATTTTGTGTGGTTCCTCACCCGGAATCCCAAACACAATCCTTTCCGATTTCTTGAATCCCTGACAACTACAATCTTCAAAAATTTAGACGCCTGGTCAATCACCATCGTCTGTCGTGTTGAACCCCGTTACTTTTTGTTCTTCTGACCTCCTCAATAATATCTTCTTCTTATCTTTCACTTTCACTAGCTGTCACCCATTTGCGTTTTAGTGGCATTATCGCTAATTAATATATATTATAATTAATATCTAAATTTATTTATAAATGGAACTTTGTCTGTGTGAGCGTGTGTCCCCGTTACCTATAGACTCCGAAACGACTGAACCGATTTTCTTGAAAATTTACACAGTTGTACTATAAGCATCTGCGAGTTTTCTGCCAGTTTTCTTAGCGAGGTTTTGTGTCGATGTACCCCCGTTAAAATATCGATAATCGACAAAAATCGGGTTATAGAAGAAGTGGTCCGATTTTAATCAAATTTGATACACTCATAGACAAAGATATAAGAAACGATATTCAGAAGTTTCAAGGTTGCAGTTCTATCCTTGGATGACTTATTTGACTTCGATATTGGAAATCGACACCCCGATATCCTACTGGGTCTGATCAAAATCAGTTTTTCAGCCCTTTTATTTTAGTTTTTGCGTCGGATTTGGCTCTAAGTAGGTATAATTGTAGTTCTTAGTCGCAGCCATGATACCATTGACTCAGAGGACTTATTTAGCCTTCAAAATTCAGTTTACGACGAAAAAACTTATTTGATATCGATACTAGAAAATCAAAATTTGACTTACATCCATTCATTTTTCTTTCTGTCTACGATTTCGATTTAACTGGAAACAACTATTGCTTTTTAGTCTTTCGTGCCAACGTCGAAAGAGTTTGAGCTCCAGGACCATGGATTAGTTTTAAAGCTTTCATTACACTCGAGCAACGCCGGGCTATATTGCTAATATTATAATTAATATATATATATATATGCGTGTGTGTGTGTGTGTGTGTGTGTGTGTGTGTGTGTGTGTGTGTGTGTGTGTGTGCATTTAAACTGATCGATGTGCATTGTGGTGCAGTTGATGTCTCGGAACGAGAAATCGAGGAACCGGGTTCGAATTCCAGTTGAATGCCCTGCAGTCACTTACGCGCTAATACTCTTGGGAAAAGTATTAATCCGTCCCTTCCCCCCGGTTATTGGTTAAATAACAGGACAGATTGGGTTCTATAGCTTTGACCAGACCAAGTAGTGTCAACTTGTTGCTGGGTAATTAAAGAAAAAAAATGCCTACCTAAGCGCTGTGGAGCGCATTCAGGGCACAGTGAAAAAAACAATATCACGGTTGGTCATCCACTGCATCCCTGACTGTCTCCGGTAAATCTCGCCTATATCGTCCCACCGGACCCAGATGGAATGGGAAGAGAGCGTGAGTCTGACGACCATGCGCAACTCTCCCTCACTTAAAGCGCAAATCATGACTTCTACCTAGACGTCGTGGTCTTCCTCGCCTGCGATGGACGAACATCATGTATGTGTGTGTGTCCGTGTAAAATGTCAACTATAACTCAAATATGTATCTGTAAAAGTCAATATTATTATTTAAAATATATAATATATGAATTAATTCCCTATTAATGCAAATATTAATTAGATTATTTAAAAAAGTATGTAAAAAATAAAACAAACGCTTATTTAATTTTGTTTATAAGACATCATCCGTAATTTAAATTGTTAGCCTGATATATCTTTATAAGTGGTTTCTAAATTAAAATTTTTGAAAACTAACGAATTTTAAAATTTTGTTTATAAATACATGTTACAGAATAAAATCATTACTTTTGTCTTGGTAAAGTGCATCAGAGGACGAAACGCGTCAGCTAAAAAGAGTGTGACAAGAAAGGACTACAAATAAACTGCAAGAAAACCGAATGCATGGCCATCAGCAAAAAGGGCAGTCTAAAATGCCAAATACAGGTTGGAAATACTAAAATCAAACAGGTACAAACATTTAAATACCTGGGATATGTTCTAACAGAAAACGGAATGTGCAACACAGAGATCCGAAGGCGAATTGATATGATGAAAGACTCATTCCAGAAGCTGAGTAGAGTATTAAGAGACAGGAAAATTTCACTAGAAACAAAGAGATTACTGAATTGTCAGTTCTTTAATATGACAGTGAATGCTGGAAAATATCATCAAAGATGAAGGAAAAACTTGAAGGAACTGAAATGTGGTTCTACAGAAAGATGCTGAGGATATCATGGATCGTGCATGTGAGTAATTATGAGGTTTCGGAAAGAATTAAAACGAAAAGAAAATTAATACTGAGCATCAGGAAGAGACAGCTAAAGTTCTTGGGGGCATGCAATCAGGAAGGAAGGCTTGGAGAACCTAATACTAACAGGCTGGATAGAGGAAAGGAGAGACAGGGGAAAACAGCGTGTAACGTACTTGACTGGCCTGAGTAGGTGGATCGCAGAACGGGTTTGTGTGATGTAACAGGAGAAAGCGTGATAAGAGCCACCAGGGATAGGGAGACGTGAAAGGCCATGATCGCCTACGTCCTGAAAGGACAAGGTACATATGAGATTAGCTTTTTTGTCTTTATGCTCACACACACACATGTACACACACATATATGTATATAGTACTGAGTTGTAATAATGCTTAGTGCCAAGATTGTTGTTTTTCAGTGGTTTACTGGTAAAAGAATATTTTGGTAAGCAGGTTTTTTTGTCGAAAAGTGCTATGGGGGGTAGAGATAGAGATATTAAACAGAAGAAACGAAATAATGGGAAAATGTAGACATCCGAAAAAATATCTACTTTACTACAAAAACAAATGAACACAACATAAAACGCAAACCCAAAACTACCACATAAATATAAATATACACTCAAGCACGACAAAAAAAACAGAAAATAATATAACAACTACCAAACGAAAACAAATCACACATAAAGCCCACAAACATACATACACACAAGAACACTTAACTATGACCTAAAAATCCTTTAGCATCACATATACTAATACGGTAAGGAAAAATCAACTAAACACAATAAAAAAGAATTCGACCTAAATAACAAGAAGAAACTAACACATTAAAAAAACAATTGAGCGGATACGTATTCATGCACACAATGAAAAGCAATAAAAAGAAATCCACTACCTGCGCAATAAAAAATAAAAAATAACACAACATTGAAAAGAAGTCAGCATAACAAAAGCAACAACAAAAAAAAAAACAACAAAAAAACAAAACAAAACAAAAAACGGGGACTCCACAGCAGAGAGAAAATTTAGCCCTGACGAGCGAAGACATCATAACGGTGTCCTCACGAAACTGAAGTCGATATGACTCTGCTCAGTTAAGTGATAACATTCTCTGCATTAAATAACAGTTAACCGTAGATTTGAACAGGTTAAGAGTGAAGTAACCGGGGTGGGGGGGCATTCGTAAAGCAGTGGTTCGTGGGGAGAGCTCGAGTGGAAGTTAGGTTTCACTTATGGAATAATGGTGATTGTTTACAACATTCGCAGCATGGCGAGTCTGAAACCTGAAGGTAAGAATTGGTGAAACTAAGCAATAAAACTCTTTTTAAGAAGAATCTTTTAAAATATTTTAAAAATCGATGAATTTTTGTTTGTTTACAATTTTTTTTTTAAATTAGGAAAATGGTCTCTTTTGAAAAAAATGTAAGAAATCGAAATTAAATGTGACATTCCAATTTATGTAATTTCTATCTGAAATACACTAGAATTTTTTACTTAATGGAAATAATAAATTTAATCATTAAGCTTTTAATTAAATCTAAAATGAAATCTTCAAGAATGTTTTTCATTTTAAAAATTTCATTTTAAACTTCAGTCAGTCAGTTAAGTGCCATGCGCGATACACGCTTGGGCGATCATGTCTCGAAAGAGACATGACTGACCGGGCAGAAGATTATCACGCAGTAGGTTGCCATTGCTTTCTGCGGTAGACTGGTTACCGACCAAGGCTATAGAACACAATCTGTCCTATTATTTAACCCATAACTGGAGGGAATAGACGGATTAATATCTTTCCCAAGGGTATTTGCGCGTAAGTGAATGCAAGGAATTCAACTGGAATTCGAACTCGGTTCTCCGATTTCTCGTTTCGAGCCGATATCCACTGCGCCACAACGCACATCCATCATTTTAAACTTAGATATCAAAAATTTACGCCGAAAAAGTGGGGGTACCTAAATTGTTCGTCTGAACAGCTTCCATGAAAACAGTGATGGAGCATCGAAAGACTTCCAAACTTTTCCCTGGCCATGTGTCATACTTGGTTGAATTCAGGCGATATCGATGTGACGTTATTTATCAAGTGTTTGTTCTGAGATTAAGGGTCATAAACACAAACTAACAGACAGCCAGTCGCCGGTGTTGAACCGTTGATAATTATCGATATTATCAGTACTTAAGTAGCCTCGGCAATGGGTCAGAGGTCGTATTATTCAATATAGTGATCAAGTTCAAATGTAAGCGATGACGCTTTTCCGTCATCTGTCGATATTCGGTTGAATTTATCTCTTTACGGACTTTCGACGGACACGTCTTCAAGAATTGTAAACTTATAACACATTTGGTTGGAACTAATTTCAACTTTTCAAACCAAATTTAACAAATCCATTTTGTATTATCTCGAACTATATGTGGTGCAGTGGATATCGGCTCGAGAAATTGGGGGAGCCGAGTTCAAATTCTAGCTGAATTCATTGCATTCATCGCGCAAATACCCTTGGGAAAGGTATTAATCTGTCTCTTCCTTCCAGTTATAGGTTAAATAACAGGACAGTTTGGGTTCCATAGCCTTGGCTGGTAACCAGTCTACTGCAGAAAGCAATGGCAACCTACTGCGGGATAATCTTCTGCCCAGTCAGTCATGTCTTGAAAGAGACATGGTCGCCCAAGCATGTTTCACGTATGGCAGTTAACTGACTGATATGTGGTGCAGTGGATATCGGCTCAGAATGAGAAATCGGCAAGCCGAGTTCGAATTCCAGTCAAATTCGTTGCATTCACTTACGCACAAATACACTTGGGAAAAGTATTTATCCGTCGCTTCTCCCTCCAGCTATGAGTTAAATAGCAGGACAGATTGGTTTTTGTAGCCTTGCTTGGCAACCAGTCTACTGCAGAAAATAATGGAAACCTACTGCAGGAAAATCTTCTGCCCAGCCAGTTATGTCTCTTTCGAGACATGATCGCCCAAGCGTGCATCACATATTGCACTTAACTGACTGACTCTAATTTGATTTTAGATACATTGTTTTTTTTTAGTTGAAGTAGAAGACTAAACAAATCGAAAATTGAAAAGTTTAATGCAAATAATTTAGAATTAAGATCTTTGAATATTTTTATGTGAAGCTGCATATTTTTTTTACTATGGCAACTTATAAGAGACGTATAATTAAAAGAACACCTGTTCCCCTTACGAAACGTTAACTTAGGTTATGTCATTTTTGGGTCACCATACTTCCAGATCTGTAAAAACTAGGTACCTTCACTTTTTTGGCATAAATTTTCGATACCTAAGTTTAAAATGAAATTTTAAAAATGAAAAAAATATTGAAGATTTCATTTTAGATTTAATTAAAAGCTTAATGATTAAATTCATTATTTCCACTAGGTAAAAAATTCTGGTGTATTTCAGATAGAAATTACAAAGATTGGAAGGTCACATTTAATTTTGATTTCTTAAAATTTTCTTAAAAACGGCCATTTTCTTAATTTATGAAATTTGTAAACAAACAAAAATTCATCGATTTTAAAAATATTTTAAAAGATTTCTGACACTTTATTTCAGTAAAATTAGAAAATCGAATGTTAAATTATTTTGATTTTAAAGAAATATTACTTATAGCATAAAAAAGTAATATACAACCAATTATTAACGATTGGTCGTGTTCCTCTCATCGAATGTTTGACGGATTATTGAATGACGAGGTGATGACAGTTTTCTACGCATGAACATAAATGGATTTTCATAAATCTAAGGGAAGGGACAAAACTCTTAAATTACGTAACCTTTTCATAATAATAGCAGTTTTAGTATACCATACAAGAAAATAAGGAACGTATTAAGTAAATAAAAATTATTTTAAAAATAGTTCAGTACCTCTACTTTTAATAATCTTTGCAATTTTGGACTCGTAAATTTCGTTTTCACTAAATTATTATATAACCCCCAGGGAACAAACAAATACAGAATTTTACAAGATTTTAAAGTATTAAATTATTATAATTAAAATGTAAAAAACTTGAAAATTTTCTTGTAAAAATCATTATTCATCAAAATTTTTTAATTTCTTCAGATAATAATGTCCTTAATATTACTTATTTACAAAAACAATTAAAAGCTTTTCTAATTAAGTTATGTCATAGTTTTATTGGATTTATTCCTTTTCAATTCAGAGCAGATATTCATTTAGATGGACAATAATTAGAAAAAAAAAGTAGGTGATTTACAAGATTCCTACTCCTACTCCTACTCCTAACAAAACAAAAAAAAAATTGTCAAGGAACAAAAAGGTCATGTGTGAAATGTCATGAAATTAAGTAAGTGTGCGTGTGTGTGTGGGGGGGGGGGGGTGGTAACACATTTAAAAAAATTGTTTACCAATATTTTCAAAAAAGAAAATTTTTAAAAATAATTTAATTCATTTGTGAATAAGCCCGGAAAATTTAATTAAAATCGGACAGTTATTTGATTTTTACAAGAATTTCCAAATTAATGTGTTTTCTACGGGGGGAAAAAAAACGCGCAAAAAATCAGTGTTGATAGTTAGAGAAGGTGATGACGTAAACAAAACAAGATTTTAACCAAACTTTCAAACGTGTTTGAAAAGATTAAAAAAAATTCCAAAACAATTAAAAAATACTTTGGTCTTTCATCTTAATAATAACATGAACATTTTGACGATAAAACTTTATTTTTGTTAAGTTTGTGGCCTTTTTCATTACGCTATGCCGTTTTTCCCGCGAATTACTGGAGCGACCTATTAAAAACTGATTGATAACAGAGGCTGTCAGCGCCTACTTGAAAGATGAACAAGTCAGATCTTTCTGTTTAAGAGATACTTCTACTTTAAATTTCATGCCACAAACAAGTAATATTTGTCTCAAATCAGATTAAGTTAACTATAAATTTACTAATGTTCTAAAAATAACGTGTCACAGATGTATATTTTATTTTTGCAAGATTTTCAAAACTGAGAATTAACTTTTGTTTACAAATATGTCTATCGCTCAAAAAAAACTGGCTGAGAAATTGAAACTGGCTGAAAAATTTTAGATTCCAATGAATATAATTTCTCTTTGAAATACACTCGAGTATTTAGCTTACTGGAAATAATAAATTTAATTATTTAGCCTTCATTTTTTTTAATCCTTTCACCCCAAGCAAGGCATTCCACTGCCACTATTGCACTTGGTGCTACATAGGGGAAGGTAAATAGAAAGAGTGGTTAGTTATAGGAAATGTTAGAAGGTGGGTGATAGACGGGTAAGAATACCGAGGATGAGAGTTGGGTAGATGGGAAGTGTGATTGAGAGAATGAATGCGAGTTAGTGTGTTAGGAGGTGTCTACTGACCCTACATTTAAACTCCTGGAGATTGTAGCTGTCGGGGAAGCAAGTATGAGGAAGGGAATTCCACAGGCGGGAAGTGCGAGAAAAGAAGCTGTTGGAGTAGAAATTACGGTTACATTTTATCGGTTTCACTGTAAAAGGGTTGGACGTAGTTGCTAATCTAGTATCTCGTGAAAATTCGTACCTAGGGTGCACCAGTGATCTAAGTTCATCGGAGCAGAAGTCGTGAAAGTATTTATAGAAGAGGCACAGGGAATCCACGTCACGCCGGTGAGAGAGTGACTGCAGCCGGTCAGCCAAGTCGATATCGTTCACATTACAGATTCTCCGTTGTATTTTGTCAAGAACCTCGAGGAGAATAGCAGAAGTTAAAAGTAAAGCTTCAAAGAAACGTTTTTTTTTAAAATTCAATTTAAAACTAAGGTATCGAAAGAGAGTGAAGGTTAGTAGGTGTATGTAACCACGAGTTCCATCCCAAAATGATTTAGAAATGTCAACAATAAAATGATGAGACCTAACTGACAATCTAGTACTACATATAAATTTATGAAGTTGAGGTAAAAAAGAGGAAAACTTATCAGAACACTTGACATGAAATAATTTGTAGAAAAGGTGTTACGGCGGCGCAAAATTAGATTAAGTCAGAATCGAAATATGTATATATGTTTGTCTATGCCTGAGTATGTGTGTATTGTGTATATCCGTGAGTATTTTGACCCATTTTCTTTTACGAGGACAACGTCATCAGAAAACTGATAAAATTAATTCTATTTCTTTATCTACGTACAGTACTGTGCAAAACTATTAGGACAAGAACTATTTTATCTTTTATGAGGCATATTGACAAAAAATAAACAATTTAATTAAAGTAATTTTATTTGATTTATTCAACAAATGCTTTCTTGAAGAAAAAATAATTGGTACAAAATAAATTTAATATTTAGTATAATAGCTTTTTGCTTTGAAATAATATAATAATTGCGACAATTTACCAATCGCACCGAGTATATATATATATATATATATATATATATATATGACAAAAAATAAAGAATTTAATTAAAGTAATTTTATTTGATTTTCTCAAGAAAAATACTTGTTATAAAATAAATTTAATATTTAGTATAATAGCCTTTTACTTTGATCACGACCTTCATTCTGTCAGGCATTGACATTACAAGCTTCTTCATTGTATCTAATGGTATCTCCTGCCAAGCAGATTGTATTTGTCCCCAAGGTGTGTCTTGCGAAGTAACATTAGATTTATCAATTCGAGAGGCGGGGGGGGGATAAGAAAAAAGTCAGTCATATCCAAGGATAATAGAATAATGAGTAGTTTCAAAACAACTTGTTTAATAGAAAATAGGAAAAATTAAATATAACTTCTTTTTAATACATTTTTTTTACACCTAGTTTTAAATAATCAATATTTATTAGCAATTTCCTTGGTTTTTCACCCTGTATTTGAATTTCAGTGATGTTTTTAGAAAAATCACCCCTGTTCTAATACTTTTGCTCACTACCGGTAGTGTGCAAAAGTGTGAGGACAGGGGTGATTTTAAACTTTATTTTGATGCCTCATAAAAGATAAAATAATTTTTGTCCTAATACTTTTGCACACTACTGCATACTGGTGAACAAAAAAGTCCACTTTGAAATTATTTCTTGGCTTCTGATTGGTTCGCGACGTTTTTAACCGTCAAGCAAAAGTCAGAATTGTACTGCATTTTGATGTTGGGTGGGGGCGCCCCATATTAACTGACGTGGAACACGTTTGTTCTCGCTATTTGAGAATCGATGGAGCTATTAAAGAATTACGAGCCAATATCCACTGCACCACAACAGTCAGTTAAGTGTCATACGTGATACACGCTATGGCCGATCATGTCTCGAAAGGAACATGACTGACCGGAAAGAAGATTATCCCGATGTAGGTTGCCATTGCTTTCTGCGGTAGACTGGTTGCCAGCCAAGGCTATAGAACCCAAGCTGTCGTGTTATTTGACTCATAGCTAGAGGGGGAAGAGATGTATTATATTATTTAGTAATTAGTTGGGTCAGTTTATTACTTCATAACAATATAAAACTGATCCCTCACTTTATGCTCAGTAGAAGCCTTAATAATTTTTTCGACTATTATATTCAGTCAGTCAGTTAAGTGCCATACGTGATACACGCTTGGGCGATCATGTCTCAAAAGGGACATGACTGACCAGAAAGAAGATTATCCCGCAGTAGGTTGCCATTGCTTTCTGCGGTAGACTGGTTGCCAGCCAAGGCTATAGAACCCAAGCTGTCCTGTTATTTGACTCATAGCTAGAGGGGGAAGAGATGTATTATATTATTTAGTAACTAGTTGGGTCAGTTTATTACTTCATAACAATATAAAACTGATCCCTAACTTTATGCTCAGTAGAAGCCTTAATAATGTTTTCAACTATTATATTCAGTCAGTCAGTTAAGTGCCATACGTGATACACGCTTGGGCGATCATGTCTCAAAAGATACATGACTGACTGGGAACTGAGAACCTTGGAAAACATACCCAGAGATAAAACCTGAGCAATCTAACAAGCCTAAGTAAAATTTCATTTCGCTGTAAATATCGCTGCGAAAATTAAATAAAAAAAGAAGGAAAAGGGCTTACAGACTCCTACGACTCATTGTGGACTTAACTCACCGGCTGGCTGGTTAGCAACACCACTGTTTTACCTTCTCACCCACCGTCATGTGAAGTCTTTACCCTTCTTCCTCACACATTGTCGGCAAGAAAGAAAGAACAACCGGTAAATTTTGGTTTTGTTCCCTGAAGGCCTTTACCCCGTCAAAACTTTCTAAGATATCCCTATTTCCGTGCAAATGTATATGCTGAACTCAAATCGATAATTGTTTATTGAAGAATCCTACCTTTTTTTCATGTTATCGACCAGAAACAAATCGGACTATATCTCACCCCTTCCCACCGTTCTCATATCTGATTCACCGCTGAATGAATTGAGGCGTAGGATTATTGTTTCGACCTTTTTACTCCCTTTAAGCAATTAATCCGCGATTTGTTCGGTTTCGGAACTCGTTTTCCGCGTAGTCATTGCAAAAAGGAAGTAAAAAGGCAGAAAAATCGGAAAAGAGAAACAGCGACAAGAAGTTCCATATTTTTCTGCTCGGTAATATGAAAAAAAGGTAGGTTTCTTCATAAACAATTATCGATTTGAGTTCAGGATATACATTTGCACGGAAATAAGGATGTTTTGGAAAGGTTTGTAGGGGTAAAGGCCTTCGGGGAACAAAACAAAAATGTACCGAACAACCGTTCAATATCACGATTACTAGTACGGAAAGAAAGAAAGAACATCACAAAGCTACCGACGATCTACTCCCCTTTTTGAGTGGCACCAATTTATTAACTTTCCTCCTCTCTCAACCTTCTGTCCCCTTTTCATTAAGGACAACCGCCATTGAAAACCACACTTACCCTTGTGAATATTACATACAAATACAGACAGCCAGTCTAAATCAAATTCATACACATCTAGACGCCAACCGGCTAGGAATTATGGACAACCAAATTCGTCAACCACTTGCCAGTAATTAGCCAATAAACGAGATAAATTTACATCTGCCTCTGACATAATTCTTCTTGCAACTATACGCATCTTTATAACATAAACAAGTAATATTTGTTTGAAATCACATTACTTTAACTTTAAATTTTCTAATTTTCTAAAAATAACAACTGAGAGATGTACATTTTATTTTTGCAAGTTTTTTAAAATCAAGAATTAACCTTGGTTTAGAAACGTGTCAATCGCTCAAAAATGGCAGAAAAATTCAAAATTAAAAAAAAAATCTCAAAATTCTATATTCCAATGAATATAATTTTACACCGGAGTATTTTGTTTAGTGGAAATGGTAAATTTAATCATTTAGCTTTCAATTTTCAGCTAAAATTAAAGTTTCAGGAAAAAGTGTTTTATCTTTAAAATTCAATTTAAAACATAGGTGTCAAAAATGGAGTAGAGGTACGTAAAACAAATTAACAATGTTTTGCAGCATTTTAAACATGAGATTTATCTTGTTAAAAATGAATAATTTTAGCACATCATGGATAACAAATAGAGAGTTTTATTTTTTTTCGAAGCAAAAAAATTCACGGATTTGGACGCCCTCCCCTAAAAAAAGTGGCAACCGGCTTACAAACGCGATAGCCCGGCAAGGATATGGTTAACAGATACATCCGACCGTAAATAAAATTCAACAAAAGACAAGGGCGGTTGACAGATATATCAGGTCGTAGATGATGTGAACAAAGTACAACAGAAAAACAAACATCGTGTAGGAGTTTGAAGACTATATACAATCTAGAATTCGAATTTTTGTCTGAAGAGAGAGAGAGAGAGAGAGTAGTTAATGATTCCCACAGCGCCTTCGTATGTGCAAACTCTCTCCGGTTACTTCCTTTCCCTGTCCTGCTATTTGCTCCATCGATGGTGAGAGAAGAGATGGGTACCTAAGGCTATAGAACCTAATCTGTCCTGTTATTTGCTCCATAGATTGAGAGAGAAGAGACGGGTATCTAAGGCTATAGAACCCAATGTCTTGCTATTCGCTCCATAGATGGTGAGAGAAAAGACGAAATCATATCTTTCCCATGGGTATATGCGCGTAAGTGAATACAACAATTTCAACTGGAATTCGAACTCAGCTCTCCGATTTCTCAGTCAGAGCCGATATCCGTTGTACTACCCCGCACATTCATGTATTCACTTAACTCATTTTCTGTTAGCTTGCACACTGATCGTTCCCTGTCGAACATTTATAACATGGTTGTGGTGCAGTGGCTATCGGCTCTGAATTAGACGTCGGAGACCGAGTTCGAATTCCAGTTGAATTCGTTGCATTCATTCGCAGGAAAGTTATTAATCTGCTGCTTCTTCCCCAGCCATAGGTTAACCAGCAGGACAGATTTGGGTTACATAGTCTTGTCGGCAACCAGTCTACTGTAGATAGTAATGGCAATCTACTGCGGGAAAATCCTCTGCCTAGTCAGTCATGTCATTTTCGAGACATGATCGCCTAAGCATGCATCATGCATGGTACTAAATTGACTGGCTGAATATAATAGTTGAAAACATAAGTAAAGCTCCTACTGGGCATAAAATAGAGGATCGGTTTTATATAGTTATGAAGTAACAAACTGATCCCCTACTAATTACTACTTAATAATATAATACATCTCTTCCCCCTCTGGGTATGAGTCAAATAACAGGACAGATTGGGTTCTGTAGCCTTGGTTGGCAACCAGTCTACCGCAGAAAGTAATGGCAACCTATCGCTGGATAATCTTCTGCCCAGTCAGTCATGTCTCTTTCGAGACATGATCACCCAAGCGTCTATCACGTATGGCACTTAACTGACTAACTGAATATAATAGTTGATAACAGGATTAAGGCCTCTACTGAGCACAAAGTGGGGGATCGGTTTTCTATTGTTATAAAGTAATAAACTAATCCCCTATAATTAGTACCTGTTAATATAATAATATAATCCGACCTTTTCACTCCAGGAAGGAGTTGAATAGCATTACAGATTGCGTTCTTTACCCTATGCAAACTACTACGGGAAAATTTTCTGCCATGTCAGTCATGTCTCTTTCGTGACATGATCGTTCAAAAGTGTATATGGTCCTGGGCATGACAGTAAACTGCATCCGGCAGCAAGGCCTCTGATTGGGAGATTGTGAGAAGCACGGAACTGTGGTGATACCGAGCAAAGCGAGGGATCGGGTGTTTGCCCTCAGAGATCCAGAAAGCAAATGACCAAAACTGGTCTTTGTGCATCTGGCTCCACGCATACGTTCCGGCAAAAAACAAAAACAAAAACTAATTAAATATCAAATTCCTTTTCGCAAGCTAACGCGAATTTTATTTATCATCCAATGGGAAGCCCAGAATTAAATACGGGTGTGAATTCTCAAATGACTTACTGGGACTCACAAAGACGAAATAAAAAGCCGACACAAAAAAAAAAAATCGCCAGTTCAGAAAGTACGATCGTAATTAGCACATCCCTTGACCTCGATCATACTATGCTCACCTCGCATTTCCCTCTTACCTTCTTCTTCGCTGTCCCTGTGCTACTTACCCGACCTACTACGGAGCGGAGACATCAAAGACATTCCTAACTGACAAACGCTCACACATACATACGCACAAACTCTTTTCAGCATTTACTGCTATAAACATTTTAACGTCCTTTTAACCCATCCTAAAGACATTACTTTATTTGTAAAAAACTTTAATTGATATCTGTGTATATATAAAATGTTGTTTCTATGCTCAATTTGATTTCTTGTTTTATAACCCCTTTTATAACTTAGAGTGGGCTATCTACTAACGAGGCCAAATTCAGTTAATCTGTTTCGACATACAACTAACTTCACTAGAACGGATAATCCACTATAAACTGGTGACCTCTTAATTACTGTTGTTCTCAGGTCCACCCTAACCCGGAGGAATAGCACCTGTTAGGGTCCCAGCTATGGGCAAATATTTAACACCCAAACTGGTGTCAAAACACCATGAAAGTATAAAAATAGACTTTTATAGAAATATATACATAAAAATAGACTTTTATAGAGAAATATCAATTTTTGAAGGAAAAATATGACCAACAATACATTTTTGAAGAAAAAATTATGACTATAACACATTTTTGAAGGTAAAAAAGTTATTCTTAGCAAAACACTTTTGAATAAAAAACTAAAAGAGAATAAAAACAAAAAAATCATTAAAATCTGACTAAATCAACCTTCTCACTATAACCGAACATTAAAAAAATTACCTTAAAACTCCGTCTTTTTGGCATTAATTAAACCACAGAGGTTGATATGCCGTTAAACAAAACTCAAACTCAAACTCAAACTGACTAAATCAACCTTCTCACTATAACCGAACATTAAAAAAATTACCTTAAAACTCCGTCTTTTTGGCATTAATTAAACCACAGAGGTTGATATGCCGTTAAACAAAACTCAAACTCAAACTCAAACTGACTAAATCAACCTTCTCACTATAACCGAACATTAAAAAAATTACCTTAAAACTCCGTCTTTTTGGCATTAATTAAACCACAGAGGTTGATATGCCGTTAAACAAAACTCAAACTCAAACTCAAACTGACTAAATCAACCTTCTCACTATAACCGAACATTAAAAAAATTACCTTAAAACTCCGTCTTTTTGGCATTAATTAAACCACAGAGGTTGATATGCCGTTAAACAAAACTCAAACTCAAACTCAAACTGACTAAATCAACCTTCTCACTATAACCGAACATTAAAAAAATTACATTAAAACTCCGTCTTTTTGGCATTAATTAAACCACAGAGGTTGATATGCCGTTAAACAAAACTCAAACTCAAACTCAAACTGACTAAATCAACCTTCTCACTATAACCGAACATTAAAAAAATTACCTTAAAACTCCGTCTTTTTGGCATTAATTAAACCACAGAGGTTGATATGCAGTTAAACAAAACTCAAACTCAAACTCAAACTGACTAAATCAACCTTCTCACTATAACCGAACATTAAAAAAATTACCTTAAAACTCCGTCTTTTTGGCATTAATTAAACCACAGAGGTTGATATGCCGTTAAACAAAACTCAAACTCAAACTCAAACTGACTAAATCAACCTTCTCACTATAACCGAACATTAAAAAAATTACCTTAAAACTCCATCTTTTTGGCATTAATTAAACCACAGTGGTTGATATACCGTTAAACAAAACTCAAACTCAAACTCAAACTGACTAAATCAACCTTCTCACTATAACCGAACATTAAAAAAATTACCTTAAAACTCCGTCTTTTTGGCATTAATTAAACCACAGAGGTTGATATGCCGTTAAACAAAACTCAAACTCAAACTCAAACTGACTAAATCAACCTTCTCACTATAACCGAACATTAAAAAAATTACATTAAAACTCCGTCTTTTTGGCATTAATTAAACCACAGAGGTTGATATGCCGTTAAACAAAACTCAAACTCAAACTCAAACTGACTAAATCAACCTTCTCACTATAACCGAACATTAAAAAAATTACCTTAAAACTCCGTCTTTTTGGCATTAATTAAACCACAGAGGTTGATATGCAGTTAAACAAAACTCAAACTCAAACTCAAACTGACTAAATCAACCTTCTCACTATAACCGAACATTAAAAAAATTACATTAAAACTCCGTCTTTTTGGCATTAATTAAACCACAGAGGTTGATATGCCGTTAAACAAAACTCAAACTCAAACTCAAACTGACTAAATCAACCTTCTCACTATAACCGAACATTAAAAAAATTACCTTAAAACTCCGTCTTTTTGGCATTAATTAAACCACAGAGGTTGATATGCCGTTAAACAAAACTCAAACTCAAACTCAAACTGACTAAATCAACCTTCTCACTATAACCGAACATTAAAAAAATTACCTTAAAACTCCGTCTTTTTGGCATTAATTAAACCACAGAGGTTGATATGCCGTTAAACAAAACTCAAACTCAAACTCAAACTGACTAAATCAACCTTCTCACTATAACCGAACATTAAAAAAATTACCTTAAAACTCCGTCTTTTTGGCATTAATTAAACCACAGAGGTTGATATGCCGTTAAACAAAACTCAAACTCAAACTCAAACTGACTAAATCAACCTTCTCACTATAACCGAACATTAAAAAAATTACCTTAAAACTCCGTCTTTTTGGCATTAATTAAACCACAGAGGTTGATATGCCGTTAAACAAAACTCAAACTCAAACTCAAACTGACTAAATCAACCTTCTCACTATAACCGAACATTAAAAAAATTACATTAAAACTCCGTCTTTTTGGCATTAATTAAACCACAGAGGTTGATATGCCGTTAAACAAAACTCAAACTCAAACTCAAACTGACTAAATCAACCTTCTCACTATAACCGAACATTAAAAAAATTACCTTAAAACTCCGTCTTTTTGGCATTAATTAAACCACAGAGGTTGATATGCAGTTAAACAAAACTCAAACTCAAACTCAAACTGACTAAATCAACCTTCTCACTATAACCGAACATTAAAAAAATTACCTTAAAACTCCGTCTTTTTGGCATTAATTAAACCACAGAGGTTGATATGCCGTTAAACAAAACTCAAACTCAAACTCAAACTGACTAAATCAACCTTCTCACTATAACCGAACATTAAAAAAAATTACCTTAAAACTCCATCTTTTTGGCATTAATTAAACCACAGTGGTTGATATACCGTTAAACAAAACTCAAACTCAAACTCAAACTGACTAAATCAACCTTCTCACTATAACCGAACATTAAAAAAATTACCTTAAAACTCCGTCTTTTTGGCATTAATTAAACCACAGAGGTTGATATGCCGTTAAACAAAACTCAAACTCAAACTCAAACTGACTAAATCAACCTTCTCACTATAACCGAACATTAAAAAAATTACATTAAAACTCCGTCTTTTTGGCATTAATTAAACCACAGAGGTTGATATGCCGTTAAACAAAACTCAAACTCAAACTCAAACTGACTAAATCAACCTTCTCACTATAACCGAACATTAAAAAAATTACCTTAAAACTCCGTCTTTTTGGCATTAATTAAACCACAGAGGTTGATATGCAGTTAAACAAAACTCAAACTCAAACGTATATTACATATGACACTTAATCGACTAGTGCCTTAATATTCAAGTCGTATACAATGTCCCATTAAAATTCACCTGACCCTTGAGTATGGATGTACAGATATGTCTGACGTTGATATCAGTACGACTTGTGTTATCGAAAATCAAGAACGATAAGAAAAATACTGACTCGTGCATAAAGTTGATAATTTGAGTGTCAACCTCCAAATCTAGTTTTAAAACGAGGCTGAATACACCTTTGAATTAATTTATTGCCAAAAAGTAAATGTTATTCTCTATCGCAAACAAATCGTCCTTATTCAAATGGCCGGTTAATTAAAACTGACAACGACATCTGATAAAGGTGTACGTGTTGATAAATCTTGATATTGTATGCAAATAAAGGAAGACATTTTGATAAATTTATAGTCCAGCAGTTTGAAGTCTTCATCGAAACACATAATTTTTAATTACGAGAAACAGATAAGGGTTAAAAGAATAAAGTTTTTGATGTTGCTTCTCAAAGTTTTGCTTTTTAAATATATGTTTGACTATTTTGACATGATTTACCAGCAGTTGAGAAATCAGGGATCCGAGTTCGAATTCCAGTTGAGTTCCTTGTATTCACTTATGCGCAAATACGCTTGGGAAAGGTATTAATTTGTCTCTTGCCTCCAGTTATGGGGTAAATAATAGGACATATTGGGTTCTATAGCCTTGGTGGGCAACCAATCTATCGCAGACAGTAATGGCAAACCACTGCGGGATAATCTTCTTCCCAGCCAGTTATCCTAGATAGATAGATAGATAGATAGATAGATAGATATGGACAAGCCCTGATAGATAGATAGATAGATAGATAGATAGATATGGACAAGCCGTGATAGATAGATAGATAGATAGATAGATAGATAGATAGATAGATATGAACAAGCCGTGATAGATAGATAGATAGATAGATAGATAGATAGATATGAACAAGTCGTGATAGATAGATAGATAGATAGATAGATAGATAGATAGATAGATATGAACAGATAGAGATAGATAGATAGATAGATAGATAGATAGATAGATAGATAGATAGATATGAACAGACTGAGATAGATAGATAGATAGATAGATAGATAGATAGATAGATAGATAGATAGATATGAACAAGCCGTGATAGATAGATAGATAGATAGATAGATAGATGGATAGATAGATGGATAGATAGATAGATATGAACAAGCCCTGATAGATAGATAGATATGAACAAGCCCTGATAGATAGATAGATAGATAGATAGATAGATAGATAGATAGATAGATAGATAGATATGAACAAGCCCTGATAGATAGATAGATAGATAGATAGATAGATAGATTAGGTTGAGCCAAATGGACCGTTCCTTAAACATTACATTACATAACATGACTTGACAAGGTGAAATGTACAAGACTGACCTCCAAAACTGAGCTCCACTAAAAAACTTAATTTTGTGCGCGTATTCGCATCGGCAGGGCATTATTTATTTCGTGTTATTAAAACACAATGAAATGCTCAATGCACATTTTTACATCCAGCATCTGCAACATGCACATAAATGTTTGGTCGGAAAGCGTCCGGCACTCGTCAATAGGAAGATGTTCTTCTCCATAATGTTACGCGTTAGAAATTATAACAAATGAAACAAAAATGATTTACTAAAACAGAGCTAAATCATAAACAAACATTTAATTTATGAAAAAACACACACAAAAAGAAATATAAAAATATAAAAGTTTTTGCTTCCAAAAACAAAGACATAGTTTTACTACAGGCAAATGTTTCGTAGGGTGAAGGAAGGGTAAGGAGTCAACTATTTTTACCACGTAAGGTTTAGCGAAGTAGTTTAAGTTCTGTACTGGAAATCCTCAAATATATAAAGATTTGGTCAATGAAATTATTCAAAAATTCTATTCACCTATTTAGTTTCATGAGATTCTCTTTTGGGTTTTTGTTGGTCGGCAACTTTTCATAGAGATTCTTTCGGCTGGATATACTAATCCGTGAATCAGGCCGGAATTGATGATGTCAGCAATTTCTTTTTACAACTGAGTACTCTTTTCCCAAAACCTATTTTTCATAAGGGCCAGCACCTAATTAGCATATTTTTCGAATCATCTCGAATCGTCTAGATCTTTCTCGAATATTCTGGAATGAACCTTCTAAATGTTTCATTTCTAATTTCTCTATTTAACAACTACTTCATGATTAAAAACGTTTTTGCATTAACAGCGAGGACTCAGTAGAATCCCTTGCTATAAATTTTAACCTTTTGTAGACTTTATTAATATTTATATATATATATATATATATAAACGCATCCTCGTAACAATAACAACGAATGGCCGCGTAGAGCAATAATAGAAGAGGAGAAAAATTGAACTCGGTTGGTCTGTTCTATACCACCAGCCTCATTCACTTAATTCTGTACTAACAGATTATCATCGTTTTCAAACGCTGAAAAATGTTTTTATAGGGGAAACTTTCTCTAATGAAAACCAGATTTAAAACTTAATCGAAAACCTTTTTGCATCAAAACCTGCGGAGTTTTGCTTAAAAGTTATTGAAGAAACGCTCGTAAATGACAAGTCATAGCAAATAATGTCTTTTTTATACTAATGTTCACTTAGTACATGACCCAAGAGCCACTCAAGCTAGAGTTACTGTGTACTGTTGTATAAGCGTACAAATGAAGCTGTGCAGGGAAGATAGCGGTTAACCCTAGACTTGAAGAGAATTAGTGGGGTTTTGTGGAAATTAAGATTGATATCTGACGCCTATTTCTGAGGCCCAAAATAGACATTACGTAGGCTCTCTCAGAAGCCATTTTGAATCGCACGTGAGAACGTATAAAAATTTCATAAGTTCTGTTCACTTCTCCGTCTTGTGTCTCAACCAAAGACTTATATAACTCCAAACTTCGTACGCATTTTTTGCTTTTACATGTTGCACCTTAATTGACGTCTTCTTCGGCCAGATACATCTGTCATTCATCTTCGCCGGCTATCACCTTTCAGACCAGTTGTCGTCTGTGTTTTCTGCCTTTGATGCTGCACCTCGCCGCCACCATCCACGGCCGGATAATTTTTTCAATCATATTTTGACCGGTCAAGGTAATACATTACAATTAGTCCTGACCTGGCATCTCGGCTTCATTCCATTTCTCACCGTCGTGACCTAATTTCCATCTGCCTTTTCTATGAATAAATTCATATTAATAAAACCCAAAGAATAATAAGCAATGTCATTGGTCCTGACCTGGCATTTTGGCTTTAATTCCTTTTTCACAGCCAGAAAGTAGCTTTTATGTGACTTTATTTAAAAATAAAATCATAAGAATAATAAGCAATGTCATTGGTCCTGACCTGGCATTTTGGCTTTAATTCCTTTTTCACAGCCAGAAAGTAGCTTTTATGTGACTTTATTTAAAAATAAAATCATAAGAATAATCAGCAATGTCATTGGTCCTGACCTGGCATTTTGGCTTTAATTGCTTTTTCACAGCCAGAAAGTAGCTTTTATGTGACTTTATTTAAAAATAAAATCATAAGAATAATAAGCAATGTCATTGGTCCTGACCTGGCATTTTGGCTTTAATTCCTTTTTCACAGCCAGAAAGTAGCTTTTATGTGACTTTATTTAAAAATAAAATCATAAGAATAATAAGCAATGTCATTGGTCCTGACCTGGCATTTTGGCTTTAATTGCTTTTTCACAGCCAGAAAGTAGCTTTTATGTGACTTTATTTAAAAATAAAATCATAAGAATAATAAGCAATGTCATTGGTCCTGACCTGGCATTTTGGCTTTAATTCCTTTTTCACAGCCAGAAAGTAGCTTTTATGTGACTTTATTTAAAAATAAAATCATAAGAATAATAAGCAATGTCATTGGTCCTGACCTGGCATTTTGGCTTTAATTGCTTTTTCACAGCCAGAAAGTAGCTTTTATGTGACTTTATTTAAAAATAAAATCATAAGAATAATCAGCAATGTCATTGGTCCTGACCTGGCATCTCGGTTTCAGTCCATTTCCCACCTCCGTAACGTAGCTTCCATGTGCCTTTTATATAAATACTTTTATTGTAATAAAATCCAAAAAAAGAATCAGCAATGATATTGGTCTTGTCCTGGCATCTCGGCTTCATGCTCTTTCCTAGAAACATAATCCAAAGTACAATTTGCAATGTTATCTGTCCTGACCTGGCATCTGGGTTTAATTCCTTTTCCCAACGTCATAACCTGCTTACATTTGCCTTTTCTATAATTACTTTCTTGGTAATAAAATCCAAAGAAGAATCCACAATGTTATTAGTCCTGACCTGACATCTCGGCTTCAATTTCTTTCTCACCGTTGTAACCTAATTTTCATCTGCCTTTTCTATAAATTATTTCATGTTAATAAAATCCAAAGAATAATCAGCAATGTTATTGGTCCTGATCTGGCATTTCGCCTTCATTCCCTTTTCTAACACCACAGCGTAGTTTCCATGAGCTTTTTCTATAAATAATTTCATGGTAATGAGATCAAAAGAAGAATCAGCAATGTTATTGGTATTGACATGGCATCTCGGTTTCAGTCCCTTTCCCATCGCTGTCACATAGCGTCCCTGTGACTTTTCTATAAACTCTTTCATGTTAATTTTTCTTATGAATTTTCTTGTATTTTTAAAATAATTTTGCATATAAAACTGTAATCATTGTAAATATTCATTGGCGTTTCACTTTTAAATGCTGTTATTTTATCCCCTACCACTCTCCACAGAAAAAAAATGTCGGTACTTCCGGGTTATCTCACCGCCAATTTTGTACAAAAATTTGAAGTACCAAAAACTTAAATCATTTTGTGAAGATTAAATATAAAACAATAAAACATGAGCACCACACAATTTGGGGATTTGGTGGAAGTGAGACTAAAAATGTTTCTTGTATGCAATACCAGACCGGAGTGCAGCAACACTGACGCCTATAATCAAGCAGTCTGTTCGGCCTGGCTCCACGGTAATCACAGACGAGTGGAAGGGATACAATCATGTGAGGAATGATTTTGCCCATCTCACAATGAATCATATCTTGAATTTTATTGATCCACAAACTGGCGCCCACACGCAACACACCGAACGAATGTGGAGAGCCGCCAAGTTCAGGAATAAGAGACAGAACGGCACTCACCGAACAATGGTGGACTCCTACCTCTGTGAGTTTATGTGGCGGCAAAGACCGCAAAATGCTGATCCCTTTCTTCGAATTCTTTCCGACATCGCTCAGTTTTGGCCTCCCAACTGACTGTTTTCGCTAAATGGACACCTGTACAAAATTGGCGGAAAGATAACCCAGAAGTACCGCCGAGATTATTTTATCATCGTCATCAACATTAGCATCATCATCGTCATCTTCCCCATCACCGTCATCATCATCATCATCATCATTTTAATCATCATCTATATCATCATCATTAACATCATCATTGTCATCATCACAATATTCATCATCATTATTGTCATCGTTGTCGTCATCATCACCATTGACATCATTACCATAATTTTCATCGTTATCATCATCACCATTGTCATCCTCATCATTAATGTCATCATCGCCAGCATCATCATCATTGTGTTTATCATTATTGTCATCGTCGTCATCATCATCATCGTCAACATTATTATCATCTTGATCATCATCATCAGTGTCATCATTGTCATCAACACTGACGCCTATAATCAAGCAGTCTGTTCGGCCTGGCTCCACGGTAATTACAGACCAGTGGAAGGGATACAATCATGTGAGGAATGATTTTGCCCATCTCACAATGAATCATATCTTGAATTTTATTGATCCACAAACTGGTGCCCACACGCAACACATCGAACGAATGTGAAGGGCTGCCAAGTTAAGAAATATGCGACAGAACGGCACTCACCGAACAATGGTGGACTCCAACCTCTGTGAGTTTATGTGGCGGGAGAGTCTGCAAGGTGTTGATTCTTTTCTTCGAATTTTTTCCGACGTCGTTCAGTTTTGGCCTCCCAACTGACTGTTTTCGCTAAATGAACAAAATTGGCGGGGAGGTAAGCCGAAAGTACCAAAATGTCCATAAGGGTACTAGTTAGGATTCCATAGGTATTATGGTAGCTGTTGCTAGACTAGTAAGTAAGAATGAGTTGTTTTACAATAAAGAATACTGAGGTAAGTTTGGGGCAGTAACTGTAGCTAGTGAACTTTACTTAGAAGACAGAATAAAGAAAGCCTTTTCACATACCTTCTTTTGGTCTTGTGTCACAGCTTTGTACTTTACAAAATAAATATTACTTTCCTTTATGGTACACTAGCATCATAGCCCGGTGTTGCCCGTGCAACTCAGAACATTTTAGTAGTAAAACTCGGTTATATAAAAAAATAATTATATAAAAAATTGTTGTTTAAAAATTGTTAAAAAATTCCATTAAAAACATCTATTTTCTTTTGTTTTGCGTAAACGTGATTTGATGTTTTGTGTGACATTGTAAACAACATTGCGTTTGTTTTTGTTTCAAAATTACTGGGGAAAATATTTACATTTTTTGTTGACGTAATGAATTTAACATAAAAATAAAAATTATTCATTTGTTTTACTGAAATTAGAAATGTAAAAACTATTACGCTCTCAGTTCAGAAAGTTTTGAAGAATATTTAAAAATGTGCGGATGTGCGTTGTGGTGCAGTGGATATCGGCTCGGAACGAGAAATCGGGGAATTTCAGCCGAATTCATTGCATTCACTTGCGCGCAAATACCCCTGGGAAAGGTACTAATCCGTTTCTTCCCTTCAGTTATGAATTAAATAATAAGACATTGGGTGCTATAGCCTTCTACTGGGCATTAATGGGGGATCAGTTTTATATTGTTATGAAATAATAAACTGATTCCCCACTAATTACTACTTAATAATATAATACATCTCTTCCTCCTCTCGCAATGAGTCAAATAACAGGACAGATTGGGTTCTATAGCTTTGGCTGGCAATCAGTCTACCACAGAAAGTAATGGCAACCTACTGCGGGATAATCTTCTGCCCAGTCAGTCATGTCTCTTTCGAGACATGATCGCCCAAGCGTGTATCACGTATGGTACTTAACTGACTGATTTAAAAATGTAGACATTTAATTTTAGAGGAAAAAGTTACATGAATACATTTAATACATTAATACATTTGGCAGCTCTTCCTCCAGAAATAGTAGGACGAATAACGACAAATGGACTACATTCAAAAGACTAGGATACCTTGAAGGAAGCCGTAATCAGTGCACACGAAAAGTCGAAACCAGAGATATCCGACAAATTGATGTCGTCATCTTCAGCAATATCAGAACGACCTTCGACTTACTTAAACGAATTGACGTCGTTAGCAAATCGCTTCGGAGTAAAGTAAAAAGGGCAGCCCAAAAATGCTAATTACAGGTGAGGAACTCTAAAATCAAGCAGTACAGAAATTTAAATATCTAGGAAGTGTTCCAACAGAAGACAGAAAGTGCGACACAGAGATCCGAAAACGAATTGGCATGGCGAAAGAAGCATTCGAGAAGTTGAGTAAAGTATTAAGAAACAGGACAATTTCACTAGAAAAAAAAAACTGGATTGCTATGTGATGTCGGTTCCTCAATATGGCAGTGAATGTTGAACAATATCTTCGAAGATGAAGGAAAAACTTGAAGCAACTGAAATGTGGTTCTACAGAAGGATGCTGCGAATATCATGGACCGAGCATGCGAGCAATGACGAGGTTTTGGAAAGGATGGAGACGAAAAGGAAATTAATACTGAGCATCAGGAAGAGACAACTAAAGTTCCTGGGACATGCAATGAGGAAGGAGGGCTTGGAGAACCTGATACTAACAGGCCAGATAGAGGGAAAAAGAGACAGAGGAAAGCAGCGGATAACATATTTGAAGCACCTGATCAGGTGGATGACGGAACGAGGGTTGCATAGTGTAACAGGAGAATGCGTGCTAAAAGAGCCACCAGAGAAAGGGAGATGTGGAAAGCCATGATCGCCTACGTCCTGAAAGGATATGGCACATAAAAGAAAGAAGAAAAGAAATTAAGATATTGTCCGACAAATTTCTACAAGCGCTGCCAGTGATAGCTGCGCAAACAGATCTGGAAATAGAACGTTTAGGAAAAATGTCCGATGATTTTCCTTTGTATATCTACAGACAAGAAACGACACAAATTCACAAGTGTTCAGAGAAAGCCAGCAACAACAACAATAACGACAACCGCAAAGATACCAGAATACGACGAAGGAAAATTCACTTGGTATTTCTCCGTTTGACAGAGATCAGAAGCCCAAAGTCTGTCGATCACATATTTACTTTGCTGAACGTGCAAAATTTTGCAAACTCTGGTGCAAATGGCTTAATAAGAAAAATGTACAAACACAACTCAGTTTAAGACCCAATTCATCTGTATCAGATATAAATCCGGAAAACTAATTCGGCGTAATATGATAGCTTCCGCATATTCGTCGCTCCTTGAAGTAACCGGTTAGGAACTAACAATGTGAATTTTGATGTAGAGACAGGAGCGGCTGTATCAGTAATACCGAAATAATTTCTAAACGGTGTCCTACATAAAGGACTCACAAAATATTGTAGACGATTGTTTATCACAAACAGAAAATGCAATGAATATTGATGCTTGCGACCTACAAGAAATAGCGACACAGCAAATACTGATGATGAAATCGAAATTTTCCGTGATCGTCTGAAACCATATAATGCAAACAAAGACGAAGTAGTGCTGTGCGATGTGTCATTACATTGCTTTCTGCGGTAGACTGGTTGCCAACCAAGGCTACAGAACCCAATCTGTCCTGTTATTTGACTCGTAGCTAGAGGCGGAAAAGAGTTTGTTATATAATTAAGTAGTAATTAGTGGGGGATCGGTTTCCTATTGTTATGAAGTAATAAACTGATCCCCCACTTTATGACCAGTAGAAGCCTTAATCATCGTTCCAACTATTATATTCAGTCAGTCAGTTAAGTGCCATACGTGAAACGCGCTTGGGCGATCATGTCTCGAAGGAGACATGACTGACTGGGCAGAAGATTATCCCGCAGTAGGTTGCCATTGCTTTCTGCGGTAGAGTGGTTGCCAACCAAGGCTACAGAACCCAATCGGTCCTGCTATTTAACCCATAACTGGAAGGAAGAGACGGATTAATACCTTTCCCAAGGGTATTTGCGCGTAAGTGAATACAATGGATTCAGCTGGAATTCGAACTCGACATATATGTAGCGAACAAAATAAAATGCACAGAATTTGAACGGGGACATATATGTAGCGAACAAAATAAAATGCACAGAATTTGAACGGGGACAGATATGTAACGAACAAAATAAGATCCAGATTTAAACTTCAAAAGCTAAGGACTGATTGGTTGATTTTTGCTAAAAATTAAAAAGACTCGAATTTACAAACTTTGCTTAGCACACGCGCAAAAACAGATCCAAAACAAAACTCAAGATATTTCTTCTATATTTCACACCTTGATGCGAAATGTTTTTCGGCCAATAGAAAGCCAGGAAACATCTACAAGGAAAAATCCAAATAATCTTCAATTCTCAGACACCATTTTTTTACGGACATTTTCACGAGTCGATGCGAAGTTTATTCGTCGTTCAATGAAAAGGCCAGAATCACATCCGGGAGTGAATTCTACATGACATTTTCAAGTCCCCGAAACTGAATAAAAACATGGTTAAGTTTGTCTGTTACCAGAGAAAAAAAAAAGCGAGCGTCTTAACACGCCCCTTGACAAACATCAAGTGATTGTTATTATTTCTCTTTCTTTTTTCCCCTCCCCTCTTTCTTTTCTTCCCTTTCACCTACTCTCTACCGAGCCGTCGACTTTCTTTTTATACTTGATAAACGAACACAACATTTTAAGACTTAGCAATTACTTCAAAGACATTGCGACCCAGCAAAAACGCTCATACTTGTTACATACATACATCCACACATACGTTCCTGCTTACGTACACACAAACTCATTCTTGCAATTTTTACAAACATTTTAACAAGCCTGTATCAACAAAAATACATATTAATTTTATTTGTAAAACGTGAATTAATCTATATGTATATAAATTGTTTTTTCAATTTACAATCTTGATTTTCTTGTTTTATATGCCTCTTATGGTAAGCTACCTAACTAACAAGGCCAAATTAAACTAATATGATTCAACACACATCACTATGACCGTTAACCCACTATAAATTGGTGAACCCCGACGTCAAAAAAAAAAAAAAGAAAAGAAAATTTCAGCCACAAGAACAATGTCAGAAAAAGAAAACGACACAGAACAAATGATCATCAACCAGGATCAATCCATACAAGCCGTTACCATCAAAATATCCGTATTCATTGAATCCAATGTAACAGCCTGGTTTGCTATAATCGAAGCACTAATCCGTTTTAACACGCATCACTATAACCGAGAAGCCACTATAAAGGATGACTGGGCCAGTAATTGTGGCTTGCTAAGTTGATTTATACAACAGAATAAAACTAACCTTTCTCCACATCCCTTTTGGCCTTTTTTTAAATCATTTCACCCCAAGCAAGGCATTCCACTGCCACTATTGCGCTTGGGGCTACATAGGGGAAGGTAAATAGAAAGAGTGGTTAGATATAGGAAATGTCAGAAGCGGGTGATAGGTAGTTGGGAGGATGGGAAGAGTGTTTGAAAGAATAGAAGCGAGTTATTGTGTTAAGAGGTGTCCATTGACCTTACATTTAAACTCCTGGAGATTGTAGCCATCGGGGAAGCAGTCATGTGGAAGGGAATTCCACAGTCGGGAAGTGCGAGAAAAGAAACTGTTGGAGTAGAAGTTGCGGTTGCATTTTATCGGTTTCACTGTAAAAGGGTGGGATCTAGTTGCTAATCTAGTATCTCGTGCAAATTCGAACCTAGGGGGCACCAGTGATCTAAGTTCATCGGAGCAGAAGCCGTGAAGGTATTTATAGAAGATACACAGGGAAGCCACATCGCGCCGGTGAGAGACTGCAGGCGGTCTGCCAAGTCAGTATCGATCACATTACAGACCCTCCACTGTACCTTGTCGAGAAGCCCAAGGAGAATAGCAGGGGCACCCGACCAGATATGACAACAGTATTCAATGCACGGGCGGATGGTAGATTTGTAAATGTGCAGGATAGATTCAGACGGAAAAAACCTCCAGGCTCTGCACAGAGAACCGACTTTCATAGCAGCGGATTTAGCAATGGATTCGATATCGTCATTCCACTTGAGGTCTGCTGAGAGTGTGAGACCAAGGAGGCGTAGTGTTTTATTCTCTGGGAGGCAAGCCTGGTCCATGCTAATGGGAGGTAGGTACGGTTGTCTATGATGGTTAATTGATAGTAGCTTCGTTTTAGAAGCATTAAAATTTACGAGCCATTTATTACCCCAGTCCATTACGGATTGGAGGTCCTTTCCAAGCTCGGCTGCAAGGTTAGCTTTGTCGCCCACACCAGATTTTTGATCGAGGCGAGAGTAAACTGTGGTGTCATCGGCGTACATACCTACTTGGGATCTTATGGTATCAGGGAGATCATTAATGTAGATCAGAAAGAGCGTAGGACCTAGGATAGAGCCTTGAGGGACACCCGCGTTCGTATAGTAGCTATGGCAGGCATGTCCGTTTAATACCACTTTCAATGTGCGGTTAGATAGGAATGACTGGATTAGTTCAAACAATTGTTTTGCTAAAAGGAATACTGTGGTCTTTTTGAGTCCGTAATTGTGGCTAGCTAAGATTTCTTATGAGACAGAATCCGACCAGCCTTCCACATACGCCCTATACCACATTTTTGTATTTTACAGAGTAAATATTTTCTCTATGGTATATTGTACAGGTGGGAACTGAGAAAGACTTCGTAGAGACTTTGAGGTATTATGGTAGCTGTGGTAAGAATGGTATGTAAGAATGTGTTGTTTTGGTGCAAGAAATGCTGTGAAATCTTTGGGTTAGTAATCGTGTCTTCCTAAGCACAATGATAAGACAGAGGAACAACTTTTTCCATCCACCTTTTAAATATTACTTTCCTCTATGTTAACAAAACATCACCGGGGAGCCGAGTTCGAATTCCAGTTGAATCCATTGTATTCACTTACGCGCAAATACCCTTGGGAAAGGTATTAATCCGTCTCTTCCTTCCAGTTATGGGTTGAATAGCAGGACAGATTGGGTTCTATAGCCTTGGTGGGCAACCAGTCTACCGCAGAAAGCAATGGCAACCTACTGCGGGATAATCTTCTGCCCAGTCAGTCATGTCTCGAAAGAGACATGATCGCCCAAGCGTGTATCACGTATGGCACTTAACTGACTGACTGACTAGATTGGCGGCAAGGCCTCATCATTTTAGTCGAAATGGCTATATATAACATAGCTTCCCTGTTTCTTTTCTATAAATACTTTCATGATAGTTGTTCTGATGAACTTTCCTCTTTGGTACCTAGACTTTATGAATTTAATCGCAGTACTAGATTGGCGACAAGGTCTCATCATTTTACAATCGAAATGGTTATATATAACATAGCTTCCTTGTTTCTTGTCTATATGCTGAGTAAACACGAATGTGCTTGTGCAGGTGTTTGCAACAGGGATTCGCGAGCTATCCTGAGACTGGGCATGCCACCGAGATGCATAGCCGGCATTATTTTAGCTGTTCAATGAGATAGGTGGGCATTTATCACATATTCATCAGTCAGTCAGTTAAGTGCCATACGTAATACACCCTTTTTTGCCATTACTTTCTGCGGAAGACTGGTTGCTACCCAAGGCTATAGAACCCAATCTGTCCTATTATTTGACTCACAGCTAGTGCGGGAAGAGATGTATTAGATGATCAAGTAGTAATTAGTGGGGGATCAGTTTATTACTTCACAACAATATAAAACTGATCCCCCTTTTTTATGTCCAGTAGACGCCTTAATCATATTTTCAACTATTATATTCAGTCAGTCAGTTAAGTGCCATACGTGATACACGCTTGTCTTGCCATTACTTTCTGCGGTAGACTGGTTGCTACCCAAGGCTATAGAACCCAATCTGTTCTATTATTTGACTCACAGCTAGTGCGGGAAGAGATGTATTAGATGATCAAGTAGTAATTAGTGGGGGATCAGTTTATTACTTCATAACAATATAAAACTAATCCCCCAATTTATGCCCAGTAGAAGCCTTAATCATGTTTTCAACTATTCAGTCAGTCAGTTAAGTGCCATACGTGATACACGCTTGGGCGATCATGTCTCTTTCGATCCATGACTGACTAGGCAGAGGATTTTCCCGCAGTAAGTTGCCATTTCTTTGTGTGGTAGACTGGTTGCCAAATAAAGCTGTAGAACACAAACTGTCTTACTATTTAACCTATAGCTAGGGGAGAAGGGATGGATTAATAGTTTTCCCAAGGGTATTTGCGCGTAAGTGAATGCAATGAATGCGAACTCGGCTCTCCGTTATTTTATCTCGAGCCGACATCCATTGCACCACAATACACATGTATGGACATGGATAACTAAAAACATACTGCGCCATATTTTGTCATTTTTAGATATTTTTTTTTTGTACATAATGAGGTGCTCGTAAATATTAACTGGATTCAATCACATAATAGGAGAACTAAAACATAGTTGCCTCCTCGGTTCTGAGATACTCGTAAACAAGCAGAATTTTATCATTTAAACGTCAGTCAGTCAGTCAATTAAGTGCCATACGTGATACACGCTTGAGCGATCATGTCTCGAAAAAGACATGACTAACTGGACAGAAGATTATCCCTTCAGTAGGTTGCCATGACTTTCTGCGGTAGACTGGTTGCCAGCCAAGGCTATAGAACTCAATCTGTCTCATTATTTGACTCATAGCTAGAGGGGGAAGAGATGTATTGTGTTAGTAAGTAGGAATTAGTGGGGGATCAGTTTATTACTTCATAACTATATAAAACTGACCCCCCGCTTTATGCCCAGTAGAAGCCTTAATCATGTTTTCTAATATTATATTCAGTCAGTTAAGTGCCATACGTGATACACGCTTTGGGCAATCATGTCTCGAAAGAGACATGACTGACCGGGGAGAAGATTATACCGCAGTAGGTTGCCATTGCTTTCTGCGGTAGAGTTGGTTGCCAGCCAAGGCTATAGAACCCAATCTGTCCTATTATTTAATCCATAACTGGAGGGAAGAGGTGGATTAATACCTTTCCCAAGGGTATTTGTGAGTAAGTGAATGCTAGAAATTCAACTGGAATTCGAACTCGGCTCCGCGATTTGTCGTTCCTAGTCGATATCCACTGCATTAGATTGCTAACCGGCCTAATTTAAGACGTTCTACTAAAGAAAGATTATGCCAAGGACAGGAACCAAACCTGCATGCCTCCTCTTTTCTCATAAGGGAAGACACTTTTTGAGTCAATGTGAACCTCAGTTAGTTCCATCAGGAATATGAGCGCTACAGGTCAAGATTTGAATGACCTTTTTAACCAAAAAACACTATTTTCTCGTTGGGTCTCCTACGAATTTAGATCTGTTAGCTTCAGTTTAGTATGCCTCTACCAATTTGGTCACGTAGACCAGCCTGACAAAATAACGTTTGAATTACTTATTTAAGGAAATCATATTTCTCGTTGGTTCGTCTACGAATCTAGATCTGTTGGCTTCAGTTTCGTGTGCCACTACCAATTTGGCCACGTAGACCAGCCTGACAAAGTAACGTTTGAATTACTTATTTAAGGAAATCATATTTCTCGTTGGTTCGTCTACGAATCTAGATCTGTTGGCTTCAGTTTCGTGTGCCACTACCAATTTGGCCACGTAGACCAGCCTGACAAAATAACGTTTGAATTACTTATTTAAGGAAATCACATTTCTCGTTGGTTCGTCTACGAATCTAGATCTGTTGGCTTCAGTTTCGTGTGCCACTACCAATTTGGCCACGTAGACCAGCCTGACAAAATAACGTTTGAATTACTTATTTAAGGAAATCACATTTCTCGTTGGTTCGTCTACGAATCTAGATCTGTTGGCTTCAGTTTCGTGTGCCACTACCAATTTGGCCACGTAGACCAGCCTGACAAAATAACGTTTGAATTACTTATTTAAGGAAATCATATTTCTCGTTGGTTCGTCTAGGAATCTAGATCTGTTGACTTCAGTTTCGTGTGCCACTACCAATTTGGCCACGTAGACCAGCCTGACAAAATAACGTTTGAATTACTTATTTAAGGAAATCATATTTCTCGTTGGTTCGTCTAGGAATCTAGATCTGTTGGCTTCAGTTTCGTGTGCCACTACCAATTTGGCCACGTAGACCAGCCTGACAAAATAACGTTTGAATTACTTATTTAAGGAAATCATATTTCTCGTTGGTTCGTCTACGAATCTAGATCTGTTGGCTTCAGTTTCGTGTGCCACTACCAATTTGGCCACGTAGACCAGCCTGACAAAATAACGTTTGAATTACTTATTTAAGGAAATCATATTTCTCGTTGGTTCGTCTACGAATCTAGATCTGTTGGCTTCAGTTTCGTGTGCCACTACCAATTTGGCCACGTAGACCAGCCTGACAAAATAACGTTTGAATTACTTATTTAAGGAAATCATATTTCTCGTTGGTTCGTCTACGAATCTAGATCTGTTGGCTTCAGTTTCGTGTGCCTCTACCAATTTGGCCACGTAGACCAGCCTGACAAAATAACGTTTGAATTACTTATTTAAGGAAATCATATTTCTCGTTGGTTCGTCTACGAATCTAGATCTGTTGGCTTCAGTTTCGTGTGCCACTACCAATTTGGCCACGTAGACCAGCCTGACAAAATAACGTTTGAATTACTTATTTAAGGAAATCACATTTCTCGTTGGTTCGTCTACGAATCTAGATCTGTTGGCTTCAGTTTCGTGTGCCTCTACCAATTTGGCCACATAGACCAGCCTGACAAAATAACGTTTGAATTACTTATTTAAGGATATCATATTCCTTGTTGGTTCGTCTGTAAATCTGTTTCTTTTTTAGGTGTCGTTATTACCGGTCCCTGGCTTGGGAGGAAAGCAGGCTATCACGGCTATTTTTTCCTGCGACACCGACGAGGCAACACGGACAAATTTAGCGCCGTAAAACGCAACCAACAGCCACATGCTATCCGAAAATGGTGCATCCAAGAAGACAACATAGAATTGAGGATTTCCAAACAGTTGAAGCAAAGCATCCGAAAACTGAATCCCTCTTCAACCTGAAGACGAATATATACTGACATCGCAGCAAAAAATGAAAAGAACTGTTAGCCGAATAAAATTTACTGCTTCCAGTTTAGTCCTCACAAAAACCACTGTTTTTTTTGTAACCATTTTAAAGCCCTACTTTGTATGTTTTCTTTTTCTTTCTTCTTCTTTCTGTTATAAAGCCTTTCCTTTTTCCACTCAAGTTTGGTGTTGTCTTGTTTTCTCTCGCCATGTTGCGTCAATGCTCTTTAACCCTTATTTTCCACAGAGGACATATAATTAGTCACTAAAATTCTAATGGTATAAAAACCCAGCATACTTTGCTAAAAATAGCATAATACGGAGATGCACATATGAGTTAAAATTTCGCTCTGTGCTCTATTACCATTGCCTTGTGCCAGACTAAACTTAATAAAGATCTTAATAAGCGTCTCGTTGTACTGCAATAGTTAAGAAGCTGGCTGCAATGACTATTACTGGTGACTAGAAAATTTGATGTTCATTGGGCGCTCCATACAAGACCAAGCTAGACATAGCGATTTCTTGAAACCCATTAAAAAGTCAGGGTGCCATGCTGAGTAAATCTTCATCATGGGATCTCTGAAGGTTTTCTAACGAAGTTTATAGTTTATGTTCACCTCGCAATAATTCTCTTGGGAAAGGCATGAATCACATGTCCCTGTGTTTCGTCACATTGCCCATTACCTTGACAAAACAATGCATAGTTCGATATTTGGCAAATAAAAAAGTAGGTGAGCGAGAACGTGTGAAAATCACTCTACCACAACATACTTGTCTGGTCAATAAACTGCAAAAAGCTGTTACTCCGAAAGAAATATGGGTGACCTAGTGGTTGGAGGCACGGAGAGAAGAACTGACGGTCACAGTTAGTTTACATTTTCTACAATAACCGTGGTAAAGGCATGAATCCATTTCTCCTACATATTAGATATAAATATACATAATACGGAAGAGTTCAGGGTTGACCCACTCACTTAATGTCTGATCAAATGAAAAAAACTGTAGAATTTGGGAAATGTGTTTTTGGTCGGACTGAGGCCATTTCATTAATACCTCGTGCATATATATATAAACTTATTTATAAATGGAACTTTGTGTTTGTGTGTGTGTGTGTGTGTGTGTCTTTGTCTGTGTATGTGTCCGTTACCTATAGGCTCCGAAACGGCTGAACCGATTTTCTTGAAAATTTACACAGTTGTGCTATAAGCGTCCGCGAGTGTTCTTAGCTAGGTTTTGTGTCGAGGTAGCCACGATAAATATCGAAAATCGATAATCGAAAAAATCGGCTTATAGAAAGAGTGGTCCGATTTGAATCAAATTTCATACACTCATAGACAAAGACATAAGAAACGATATTCAGAAGTTTTAAGGTTGCAGTTCTTACAATTGTGCAAAAAATCGATAATATATATGTATAAAAGGCAAGATGTTTGTGTGTGTGTCTGTTTATCTGCATGTATATCTGTATTTTTTCAGCCCTTTTTATTTTAGTTTTTGCTTCGGGTTTGGCTCTAAGTAGGTATAATTGTAGTCTCAGCCATGATACCATTTACTCAGAGGGCTTATTTAGCCTTCAAAATTCAGTTTACGACGAAAAAATCTTATTTGATATCGATACCAGGAAATCAAAGCCTGATTTACATCCATTCATTTTTCTCTCAGTCTACGGTTTTGCTTTAACTGGAAACAACAATTGCTTTTTAGTCTTTCGTTCCAACATCCAAAGAGTCCATGGATTAGTTTTAAAAATTTCATTACACCCGAGCAACGCCCGGCTATACTGCTAGTATATTATATACTTAAAAAATTGTAACACAATTAATAAAAAATAATCTCATAACAAAAAATACAATTTAGACAAGAATAGATGTAACTGTAGAAACCCTATAGATTGTCTTTGAGAAAACAGGTGCCGTATGGAATCAATCGTTTATCAATGTGAAATATCTTCAGGGGAAAATCCTATTAATGTTTGATTTATATAGGTAGTCAGAAAAAAGATCTTATCAACACACGTCTTCATTTAATAATAATAAGTACAGAAATAGAACATCCCTATCGAAATATTATTGGTATCTAAAGGCAACAAATAAAACACCCACATTAAAATGGAAATTTTAAAAGAAGCTACATGTAAGTCTTTAAACAACCCATGTCCGTTGTGTCTATACGAAGAACTATATATTATTAATTTTTTTAAGAATAAAAATCTATTAAACGTAATAAAATAAATTGTCATATGTAAACATTGCAAAATGTTCACCTTAGAATACGGATAAAAAAAAACAAAAAAAAAACAACTTTATATTAATTAACATGCATATACCTATTTTTTTTTAATCATTTCACCCCAAGCAAGGCATTCCACTGCCACTATTGCGCAGGGGGTTACATAGGGGAAGGTGATGAGAAAGAGTGGTTAGATATAGGAAATGTCAGAAGGAGGGTGATAGACGGGTAAGGATATTGAGGATGAGGGTTGGGTAGATGGGAAGAGTATTTGAGAGAATGGATGCGAGTTAGTGTGTTAGGAGGTGTCTATTGAGCTTACATTTAAGCTCCTGGTGATTGTAGCTGCCGAGGAAGCAAGTATGTGGAAGGGAATTCCACAGGCGGGAAGTGCGAGAAAAGAAGCTGTTGGAGTAGAAATTGCGGTTACATTTTATCGGTTTCACTGTAAAAGGGTGGGACCTAGTTGCTAGTCTAGTATCTCGTGCAAATTCGTACCTATGGGGCACCAGTGATCTAAGTTCATCGGAGCAGGAGCCGTGAAAGTATTTATAGAAGAGTCACAGGGAAGCCACGTCACGCCACTGAGAGAGTGACTGCAGGCGGTCTGCCAAGTCGGTATCGATCACATTACAGATTCTCCGTTGTATTTTATCAAGAACACCGAGGAGAATAGTCGGGGCACCCGACCAGATGTGGCAGCAGTATTCAATACACGGGCGGATGGTAGATTTATATATGTGCAATACACGGGCGAAATTCACATTTGAAGAATAATAAATGACGAGATATTAAAATAAGTAAATTGGTATTTAAAACTTTTTGTAACAAATAAATAGTGACTGGAAAGATTGTATAATGATAGAAGGAAGTAAATTAGAATAAGAAATAAAAATGTTTTTTTATAAATTAACAGTTTTGAAAAAATTAGAATTAAATACGTACTGAATTGAAATAAGAATAGTAGATTTACTCAAAAGCCCCTTTAAGTTAGATCAAAAATATAAAAGAAGAGGTCAAGATATGGAAAAAGATATGGAAGAGGTCAAGATATGGAAAAGCTGAAAGAACATTTTTGGTACATCAAAGGTAACAGGATCTAGGGAAGGGTAATAAAAATAAAAATAAAATTAGGTTTAAAGTAGGTTGACACTTTGACCGTTAGGGAGGAAAGACAGAAAGTATGTATTCCCTAAAAATTGGAAATTACTTGTCAAATTTTAAAGTGAATCTCTATTCTGATTTGTTAAATGGAACACACATATAAAATTTTATGTCACCCTACATCTATAAATAACAAACTTATTGTTTCTTGCATATGAATGAAAATAATCTTCACAACTAACCTCTAACATTGCCTGATGGCGAGATAGAAATCTCGAAATATAGAAATTTTCGTGTTGCAATTTATTTTAATTGTATAACAAATATAATTATATGATTAAACTAAGCTCTAGAATATTTATTATACTGAGCGCTTTTTAAAAGAAAAAGTAAATATCAGAGAAGTCAAAATTGTAAAACCTTGGGTCCTCTTAACTTGGTTATATATATATATATATATATATATATATATATATATATATATATATATATATAACCTAAGGAGCCAACAAACCTACATAGGTTTCACCTAAACCGGATCTCCAGGGAAGGCTGGCTCCCCTGAAGATCCGGTTAGATGAAACCTAGGTAGGTTTGTTGGCTCTTTAGGTTATCTATTTTGTCTGCTCTGCTTATGTATTGAACGCTTTTTTGTTATAGATTACTCGTCTCGGGGTTTTTTCTTTGGGCTACGTACTTTGACTGATGTTCACGTGCTTAGCTCTTTCTTTTTTTACAACCATTTTTTTCCTTCCGCGAGGGTTTCGGAGGTTTTTTCGAAACTAGTATAGTGATAAGTTTACATTTATATATATACTAGCAGTATAGCCCGGTGTTGTTCGGGTGTAATGAAAGCTTTAAAACTAATCCATGGACCTGGAGCTCAGACTCATTGGACGTTGACACGAAAGACTAAAAACCAATTGTTGTTTCCAGTTAAAGCGAAACCGTAGACCGAGAGAAAAATGAATGGATGTAAATCAAGCTTTGATTTCCTGGTATCGATATCAGATAAGTTCTTTTCGTCGTAAACTGAATTTTGAAGGCTAAATAAGCCCTCTGAGTAAATGGTATCATGGCTGAGACTAAGAACTACAATTTTATCTACTTAGAGCCAAACCCGAAGCAAAAACTAGAATAAAACGGCTGAAAAAAAATACAGACATACAGGCAGATAAACAGACACACACACACAAACATCTTGCATTATATATATATATATTATCGATTTTTTGCACTATTGTAAGAACTGCAACCTTGAAACTTCTGAATATCGTTTCTAATGTCTTTTTCTATGAGTGTATCAAATTTGATTAAAATCGGACCACTCCTTCTATCACCCGATTTTTTCGATTATCGATTTTCGTCGGGGATACTTCAACACAAAACCTAGCTAAGAACACTCGGAGACGATTATAGTCAACTGTGTAAATTTTAAAGAAAATCGGTTCAGCCGTTTCGGAGTCTATAGGTAACGGTCACACAGACACACACACACACACACACACAGACAAAGTTCCATTTATCAATAAGTTCATATCTTAGGAGTAGTACATGCACATGTGTTAACAGTCCACAGTTTGTAGTAATTTACTTTTTTGAAGACTGTTCGACATTTATTAGTGCAATATTATAGGTTACTGCCTGATGAGGTGCTAATAACTAGTACCGAATCAAGCAGCTCTCTTTCTCTCTTTATATATATATATATATATATAGAGAGAGAGAGAGAGAGTGCTGTTTGTTTCGGTACTATGTATTGTTATGTTTTTAACATGACAAAATAAAATGGTTATGGAAAAATGACACACTCGCCGAGCATTGGAAATAACCATAGAATTTATTATTGTGGAAACATGAGTACAGTGAACAGTTGTGGATGTTGAACCACCGTGTGTTTATAGAGAGCGTGGCAAATCTCAGACTGCCATGTTTGCTCGCCTCTACTGGAAGTGCCTTCTCCTTGTCTCCCGGCATGCACCTGTTAGCTGGAGATGGACTTCCTTGAATGGTCCAGGGGAGGTAACTTTTGAACCTTTTTTATGGTGATCCTAATACCTCCTTTTTTTTTTTTTTTTTTTGTTAAAGAAGGCAATTAGCTGTAACGAGCACACTTGGCGTTAATTTGTAGGTGCTTCAGTTTATTTCTATTCCGCTTTGGCCGGTTCTTTCTAGGTTTTGCAATGCTCTCGTTTATATTTGTCTGTTCGACAGGTGGTATAGCCGGTAGTTCAAATGTGTCCACTAGTAAGTCCAGTGGAATGTTCGACGTGTTGTTTGTCTTAGTGTTGTTATTGTACCTAGGACGCAATTGGTTTTCGTTTCGTGCCCAGAATTGATCTCCAACTTGTACCTTATAGACAAATCGTCCTTTTTTCTTGTGGATGGTGCCTGGTGTCCATTTTGGTTGCCCAGGCCTGTAGCTTCTCACAAACACTGGTGTACCTAGAGATAGTGGTCGATCTGAATTCTGACACACACTGTTTTTGTTGTTCCTTTAATGCTGCTTTGCCAACCAAATTGAGTGAGATGTCGAGAAGACCCAGTGACTCAATAAAATCAAGTCTCAGAAGGTTGTGCTGGGAATTCGAAATATATATGATTCCAGATGCTGTCTTTTCGTCAATCTTGATTGTTGCTGGCAGTTCGCCTGTAATATGGACACAATCCCCAGAAGCACTCCGTGCTACATGCTTTGTAGGTGTGAGCGGAGGTCTGCCTGTACTTTTCCACAGTTTCTGGGAAATAAGGGTTATGTCCGATGCTGTGTCGATTTGTAACCGAACCGGATGGTTGTTCAGTTCCACAGACAAATATTTGCGATTCCACTTGGAGTTGGGAAGGAACGTTGCTACCAGACTGTTTGTTTGTGTTTTATGTCTTTTGTTCTTTGATCGCTTGTGCGTTGTTTTGCGCCACGGTGATGTGCAGAATCCATCTTTGTGACCTTGCTGGTTGCATTCGCGGCAGCGGAGAGTTTTGAAGGGGCATTTTCGAGCAAAATACCAACCACCACAATTCCAGCAAGCAGATGGAGGTTTCTTTGGTGTTGCTTCCGGTGACTGTCGTCTTTGTATAGTGTTGACTGTGAACGTTATGGCAGGCACCGATCTGAATCATGTTTTAGATTCACAAGCCGCCGACATTCCTCTGTAACTTGCTGCAGAGTAATTTCCGGATTTTGTTCAACTTTTGACAAAATTCTTGTGCACACATCCCTGTCACTCACAGACCTTAATCCACATGCGAAAATCAAACACTTGAATTGTTCATCTGTGATTGTGGAAATTTTGAACCGTTCGCATTGCTTGTTGATGAAACCTGAGTAAGTCATAAAGTCGTCTGTATCACATTTTGTGATATTGAGGCAGTTGAATCTCGCAGTAAACAATGAGGTGTGTTTTCACAAAAATTTTGTTTAAAGTTTCAACTGTTTCCACGAAACTACAATCCTGAGGTTGTTTCGGTAAAATGTAGTTAACATATTTTTCGTGCTCACTCGGACCGATTTTTCGTCAAAGGATCCTCACTTTCCAGCTGTCTGTTTGCTCTCCAAAATCTTCTTTAAAGAGATCCTCATAACGAGCGAACCACGTTGCGGCGGTTGTGTTTGCCTCCTTATCGTAGTGGAACTCTGTGATGGAATTTTCGAGACCTTCTGATATTAATAAAACATAAAAAACAAACACATGGCAAGTCTAGACATAAAATCCTTATACACAAATGTTCCTATAGATAAATGCTTAAATCAATTAAAAAAACACTTAACAAAAACAAAAATAAAATTACCTCGACCCACACAGAAAATCATAAAACTATGTTATCTAATTACTAAGCAATGTTTTTTCACTTTTAATGATCATTTCTATAGACAAAAATTTGGTTTACCAATGGGATCCCCTCTCAGCGGCGTTCTCGCTTGTTTATTTTTAGAATTTCTAGAAAGAGATTGTTTCAGAAACATTTTACCACCAAATTCCTCCTACTTTAGATATATAGATGACTTCCTTCTAATCTATCCAGAAACGACTAACATAGCAGATTTTGTCGAAAAACTCAATAACATTGAACCTACTATAAATTTTACCTTCGAAACTGAATATATATATATATATATATATATATATATATATATATATATATAGAGAGAGAGAGAGAGAGAGAGAGAGAGAGAGAGAGGGGGCGAGGGATCCTCTAATTGATCTCAGGGTGGACCTGGAAACACCAGCAGTTAAGACGTGGTTCCATACTCCTCACCCCATCCCCACCAGAGGCCTTGCTGCCGGATGTAGTTTATCGTCATACTCAGGACTAACGTATATATACATGCTCTTAGAAATCTGTTCATGTATACACACATATGTGTATACAGCTCCCAATAAATCAAATGTATATATCTTAATTGTAATTTATACGCACATAACATATTGGTATCTTTTTTATACAATAACGATAAATATATTTATATATCAAAAACAATATTGGGGGAAAATATAAGACAAAGTGGAAAAAGTTTTCTTGTGACGCGTTTCGTTCTTTAAGATTTCATCGGACTAAATGTTGGTGCGACTACACATACACACGCATGAGGGATACTGGGAACTTTAAATTTATTTTTTATACGGGGTGTCCATAAAGTCCGTGTGCACTTTAAAAGAATTTATAACTTTATTTGTATTTGTGATAGAAATAATTTGTAAAAAGGATTTAAAAGAAGTAAATCTATATTATTTCTATCGCAAATACAAATACAGGTATAAATTTTTTGAAGTGCACACGAACTTTATGGACACCCTGAATAAAGACAATATTACTGTAAATCAGTTGACAAATATTTTCCGTGAACTCCAAAATCGTATTACCCTTTGTATTGCTAATGATGGAGGACATGTGGGAACTTAAAGAAAATTTCAATAAAACCTTAAAATATATAGATTTACTTCTTTCTAATCTTTTACAAATTATTTCTATCGCAAATACAAATAAAGTTATAAATTTTTAAAGTGAACACAAACTTTATGGACACCCTGTATATCTGGCTGTAAATGATGTCAACAAAGTGCAATGAAAAAAGAACAAGTGACAACCGGCTTAAAAAGCAATGGATCACTGGGTGTGATTAACAGATACATCCAGACGTAGATAATGTCAACAAAGCAACAACCCGATAAAGTATAAATGCATGGGAGTTATATAAAGTCTAGAGTTTTTGGCTGAAGAGACAGAGAACACCCACTGGCTTACGACTCAGTTGGCAAATGTTTTCCGTGAACTGCAAAATCGTATTACCCTTTGTATTGCTAATGATGGAGGACATGTGGGAACTTAAATAAAATTTCGATAAAACCTTAAAAACATAGATTTAATTCTTACTAATCTTTTTTACAAATTATTTTTATCGCATATACAAATAAAGTTATAAATTTTTAAAACTGCATACAAACTTTATGGACACCCTGTATAAAGACTATATTACTGGAAATCAGTTGGCAAATGTTTTCCATGAACTATAAAATCGAATTACCCTTTGTATTGCTAATGATGGAGGATAAGTGGAAACTTAAAGAAAATTTCAATAAAACCTTAAAAAATATAGATTTATTTCTTTCTAATCTTTTTACAAATTATTTCTATCGCAAATGCAAATACAGGGATAACATTTTTCAAGTGCACACGAATTTTATGGACATTCTGTACATATAATCTAGCCAATTTCATTTAGATTATTTTCCCCATTACTTTAGTCACTAGGTATCCCACACTCTGATAATAGAAAATCTACTAGGAAGGGTAAAATGCAAGCGTACCAGCGTAAATTTACTGTGGGGGACCTTGCGATCAAGAAACTCTCTAGACATGATGAAGACAACAGTCTGAATATTGTAAATAGTGTGAAGGAGATTATGTTGAGAATAAGTATATTTTCGTGTGAAATAAAATGTTTTTAATTGTAGCAGATAAGAAATTAATTAAAATGAACCTTCTTTTACAAAAATTCAAAACGACGGTTTGATGGTTTTTCCCAAATAGAAAAAGGATTGACCATGTGCTTAACGAAAAAGTCGAAACCAGATTTCGCAAGGTGTTAAAATTATTTTTGACCAATGAGAGCGACTTGTAAGACTTTGAAGGACTTGGCGATCCAGTGTGAAATTCAAAAAGACTATATAAATGACCTCGGCGTCAGTCAAGAGCCGAGAGACAGATGGGAGCCGAGAGACGAAAGAACTAAAATGTAACCAACTTCAAATCGACCCGGATATTGTCCTCTTTCTCCTTCACTTTATCTCTTTCAACAATTACTACTACAAACATTTTGTATGAACTCTACTCTTAAGCTCTTAATAATGTTTCTAAATGAACATTAATTTCTACAACCTATGTTAGTCTTTTCTTATTAATAAATTTCTATTTTAACAATCAAGATGTATATTTTATTATTCCACTCCTCTGCACTAATTCTACATACTCCAACCTGCCGACAACCAATCTTCCGATGATGAAAAACCTTCTGATGAATATTATTCTGCATAAACCCTGAAAGCTGTAGGGAGTTCGGTTATGTCTAACACAAGAACGAATCAAATAAACATTAACCAGCTCCCTGTTGCTGCCGCTAGGTACCATTTGCTACCGAACCCAATGTAAAAATCAGCAGGTTCGTTTTCTCGCCGAAGTGAGCCCTGTAATGTGGCCAGAAAATATAGTTCCTTATATTTTAGGATAACGTAAAACAATAATGAGGTCTAAATGAGAAGTATGAGACAAAACAGTAAAGTTAGAATAAGTAAGTAAAAATATAACAAATAAGCTATTTTTATGGCAGCCTTTTCTAAAATATAGGATTTTTGGTCTCTGCGTGAGAAATAGAAACCCCCTTAACAGTCTTTTGGGTTGAGACCTTCTAAGAGAGCAGACGTAAATTTGTTTTCTCCAGTGGCAGCACATTCATTTGGTACTGTTTAGGGAGTAATTCAATTGCCATAGACCACGAAGTGACAACGAGTTTTCACAGCTGCACAAGTACTGTAAAGAAATAAAACCTTTTACATATATACCCGCAGTTTGTCAGTTCTCTCACGCACGTTTCATGTGGTAATGGCAATTACAGTGAATTTCTTATTATCCCACCGAGTAACGATTTCCGTCGGGAGAGAATCGTCCCAGCCACCTGCTAATTTTTACATTGGGTTTAGTAGCAAATGGTGCCTGCCGGCAGCTACACCTCAGTAAAAGTTAAAATAAGTAAATAAAAATATAACAAATAAGCTGTCTTACGGCAACCTTTTCTAAAATATAGGATTTTTGGTCACTGCGTAAGAAATAGAAACCCCCCCAACAGTCTTTTGGATTGAGACCTTCTAAGAGGGCAGACGTAAGTTTGTTATCTCCAGTGGCAGTACATTCGTTCGGTACTGGGAGTAACTCAATTGCCATAGACCACACGAGGTGCCAACGAGGTAATTAACATTTTTTCCATTCAATTTCCAGCAAACCCTAGACAAATTTTATAGTTAATGGAATTTAATTCTTCTAACGTTTTTTATTGCCTTTTAGACCCTTCCTTAATTTGTAAAAATGTATTGCTTTGGCAATTCAAACGATTCTTGCTGATTTAAACACTTTATAAGTTCCCTGTTTTTTTTTATAACTATTTATATAAATTTTCATTGTTTTCTTACTTTTTCGAATTTTGTAATTATCTATCCTTGTCTACATTTTTTCATCCATGTGCTCATGTTATTTGTTTGTTTTAATTGCAGTTTTCACAACTGCACAAGTACTGTAAAGGAAATAAGACCTTTTACAATATATATCCGCAGTTGTCAGTTCTCTCACGCACGTTTCATGCGGTAATGGCAATTACACTCCCCACGCAACATAACCAAGGTCCGGAGATTTTTTGATAGACGCTGTATCTAAACTTTTAGATGTAGATTTAGTCATCAACTACAACATATACGTAAATGACATGCCACATATGCGCAGGCATAGACATTTGATAACAATTATCATGACTTGAAAAGCGTGTCAGTAAATCATTAAAATGAAAGAAAAAAGAAAAGAAATATATAATCGCCTCGTTCAAAATCGTCTGCGTCAGTCAATTGGTGAAATCAACCGAACTGTCAGTTGGGAGATAGCTCTTTCCATCAAATAAGTTTAAAAACAAAACGAAATCAAAAGCAAACATATACGCTAAAAGATTTTGCAGACAATAATTTTACGGATTAAGAACGACTGAAAAAAAAAAATGAAGTTTTATGTTCGGGTACGAAACGAATGGCTGGTAGTACCCTGCACGGGTTCTGAAAAAGTAAGATGGCTTGGCGAAGAGAGCTTACGAAGATTCAAGAACACAAAAAGTGGATCTAAATTGGAATCTGAAAAAATTGGAGAGATTAGGAAGGTCGCAAAATTGATACTGCTGGATCCAGACGACAAATTGAAAGATGTGTTGGATGATGGAGACTTCGTTAAAGCAAGTAAGAAACTGACACGTACCAGATTTTATTTTATTTTATTTTATTTTTGTTCGATAATCAATTTTCGAGATTATCAAGATTGATTTTTACTCTGAATATTTTTCCAACGATAGAAATCTCATTTACATTGTTCGGACTTTTGTTTTCATCTTCGTTGCTACATTCACGACGTTTCGGCCGTTGTACGCTCCGGCCATCTTCAGGTGTCCCTGTTTTTCATTTCATTACCGATTATCTTGATAGGACCTACTTCGATATTTGACAAAGAATAGCTGAGTGAGAACCTGGGAAAATCACTGTACTATAACAGCCTTGTCTGGTCAATTAATAGCTGTTAAAAGCTGTTACTTCAAAAGAAATAAAGGTGACCTAGTGTTTAGCGGCAAGGAGTAACACATAGCCTAGTGGATAAAATTTTGGTTGAATCCAGTGACTTGATCCAAAAAGTTGTGAGTTCAATACCTGGCTACAGCAGAGGTGAACAAAAGGTCAGAGATAACAGATACTGAGATATATGGTAGGGGCATGGCACGTTGAACTAGAACACTCTATCCAGGTGGACAGAATAAATGGTTTATTTCGAAATTCTAATCACTTACAGAAGGCCGGAGTGCACAACGACCGAAACGTCGTAAATATGGCAACGAAAATGAGGAACAGTACAAACCATGTAAAAAGTGTAATCTATCTAAACTTATTTATGGAACTTTGTCTCTGTGTGTGTGTGTGTGTGTATCCGTTACCTATAGACTCCGAAACGGCTGAACCGATTTTCTTGAAGATTTACACAGTTGTACTATAAGCGTCTGCGAGTGTTCTTAGCTAGGTCTTGTGTCGAGGTACCCCAGATAAATATCGAAAATCGATAATCGAAAAAATCGTGTTATAGAAGGAGTGGTCCGATTTTATTCAAATTTGATACACTCAGAGACAAAGACATAAGAAACGATATTCAGAAGTTTTAAGGTTACAGTTCTTACAATAGTGCAGAAAATTTGATATCGATACCAGGAAACCAAAATTTGATTTACATCCATTCATTTATATTATCATTCGATAATATATATATATATATATATATATATATATATATATATATATATATATATATATAAAAGGCAAGATGTTTGTGTGTGTGTCTGTTTATCTGCCTGTATGTCTGTATTTTTTTCAGCCCTTTTTATTTTAGTTTTTGCTTCGGGTTTGGCTCTAAGTAGGTATAATTGTAGTTCTTAGTCTCAGCCATGATGCCATTTACTCAGAGGACTTATTTAGCCTTCAAAATTCAGTTTACAACGAAAAAACCTATTTGATTTCGATACCAGGAAATGAAAATTTGACTTATATCCATTCATTTTTCTTTCAGTCTCAGGTTTCGCTTTAACTGGAAACAAATATTGCTTTTTAGTCTTTCCTGTCAACGTCCAAAGAGTCTGAGCTCCAGAACCATGGATTAGTTTTAATGCTTTCATTACACCCGAGCAACGCAAGGCTATACTGCTAGTGTATATATATATATATATATATATATATATATATATATATTAGGTGTGATTGGTAAATTGTCGGCATTATTTTATTATTGCAAATATTCTTTAGGCTGAGTTTGAGCTCCAGGACCATGGATTAGTTTTAAAGCTTTCATTACCCCCGAGCAACGCTGGGCTATACTGCTAGTACCTCATAGTGCAACACCTCATCTCGGAAATATATACAAGAAGATAAATCTTTAAAAAGACCAAAGAAGTTTTCTTATCATTTCACCCAAGCAACTCCGGACAGCCACTGGTGCGCAGGGGTTTTCAGTGAGAGAAAAAAAACAAGGTACAGAGGATGTCAAAGAGAAGATAAAAGATGGATGATAATCAAGGCGATAAAAGAAGATTGATCTTAATTTTTGGAGATTGTAGTTTTAAATGAAGCAAGTAACAGAAAGGAGTTCCACAGAAGGATATACGCAGAATTTAATATAACCTTTATTTTATGTGTTTCTCATTTAACGTTATTTTTAGTGAATTTTTTATTTGAATTGCTATCCCGGCTTATTTATTTACTTAAATAGCGACATTATTAACAACTGAACTAAAGTGAGAAGTCCAAAGACCCCCAACCAAAGTGTACCTTGGACCTGAATCGAACCTCCACCCAAATTTTCTATTAAGGAAACCATTTTTTATGCCAAAGTGTATCCCCCCCCACTTTTGGCCACATTTCTAGCAATAAGAAATAATACCTAATAAAAAATCCCTTTAAAAAATCGCACTTCTTTACATTTCCGGTAGAAAACTGAAGTTAGCACATTTGCAGACGAACCAACAAGAAATATGATTTCCTTAAATAGGTAATTCAAGCGTTACTTTGTCAGGTTGGTCTTCGTGGTCAAATTGGTAAAGGCCACCCAAACGAAAGCCAACAGATCTAAATTCGTAGGAGATCCAACGAGAAAATAGTGTTTTTTTTTGGTTAAAAAGGTCATTCAAATCTTGATTAGTATCGCTCATATTCGTGGTTGAACTAGTTGAGGTTCACATTGACTCAAAAAGTGTCATCCCTTATGAGAAAAGAGCAGGCATGCAAGTTTGGTTCTTGTCCTTGGCATAATCTTTTTTTAGTCAGTCAGTTAAATGCCATACGTGATACACGCTTGGGCGATCATGTCTCTTTCGAGACATGATTGACTGGGCAGAAGATTATCCCGCAGTAGGTTGCCATTGCTTTCTGCGGTAGACTGGTTGCCGACCAAGGCTATAGAACCCAATCTCTCCTATTATTTAACCCATAACTGGAAGGAATAGACGGATTAATACCTTTCCCAAGAGTATTTGCGCGTAAGTGAATGCAATGAAGGACGTCTTAATTTAGGCCGGTTAGCAATGTGGTGCTCGGAACTACAAATCGCGGAGCCGAGTTCGAATTCCAGTTGAATTCTTTGCATTCACTTACGCACAAAATACCATTGGGAAAAGGTATTAATCCGTTTCTTTCTTCCAGTTATGGGTTAAATAATAGGACAGATTGGGTTCTATAGCCTTGTTCGGCAACCAGTCTACCGCAGAAAGTAATGGCAACCTACTGCGGGATAATCTTCTGCCCAGTCAATCATGTCTCTTTCGAGACATGATCGCCAAAAGCATGGATCACGTATGGCAATTAACTAACTGAATATAATAAATAAAAACATGACTAAGGCTTCTACTGGGCATAAAGTGGGGGATCAATTTTATATTGTGATAAAGTAATAAACTGATCCCCCAATAATTACGACTTTATAATAAAATACATCTCTTCACCCTCTAGCTATGAGTCAAATACCAGGACAGATTGGGTTCTTATCCTTGATTGGCAACCAGTCTATCACAGAAAGCAATGACAACCTATTGCGGGAAAGTCTTCTACCAGTCAATCATGTCTCTTTCGAGACATCATCGCCCAAAGCGTGTTTCACGTATGGCACTTAACTGACTGACTGTATATAAAAGTTGAAATCATGATTAAGGCTTCTACTGGTCATAAAGTGGGGGATCATTTTTATGTTGTTATGAAGTAATAAACCGATCCCCTACTAATTACTACTTACTAATATAATACATCTTTTCCCCACCTGTTATCAAGTCAGTCAATTAAGTGCCATACGTGATACACGCTTGGGCGATCTTGTCTCGAAAGAGACATGACTGACTGGGCAGAAGATTATCCAGCAATAGGTTGCCATTGCTTTCTGCGAGACACTGGTAGACAGTCAAGGCTATAGAACCCAATCCGTCCTGTTATTTAACCCCTAACTGTAGGGAAGTGACGGATTAATACCTTTCCCAAGGGTATTTGCGCGTAGGTGAATGCAAGGAATTCAACCGGAATTTGAACTCGGCTCCCCGATTTGTCATTCCGAGTCGGTAGCCACTGCACCACAACGCACATCCGACCAAGTACACTGTTTAATAAAAACAGGGAAACAAAAACCGTCAACTCTTTAAAAATAACGTGTAGTGCAATAAAAAATAATGTTGGAAAAATTATCTTTTTAACGAATATTATATATTAAATTTTACAACCAACACAAACAACTAGAACAAAAAATATATATCTTATCTGATATTTTGAGATAAGGGATTATCATACACTGATTTCTTTGGACTAAAGTACTCATCTTGGTTGTTATCAAGACGTTTCAGTCATTGTACCCTTGACATTTCGTCAGGTATCTATTGTCGTTGATGACCCTGTGGCAATGAGTTTATTTTTTAATGCACAATAGCTGATTATTTAGAACTTGTGATATCATTGTCTCTCACACTGATTGATTGTTTGATTTTATTTAGGGGCATATCAATAACTCTATGGGTTACTTAATGCCGAAATCTAAATATTTCCGAACAATTTTATGGCTTCAGCTAAATATATTTTAAACGCAATTGTAGGCCTTCACCTACAGATAGAATCTACTGTTGGGCATTTTCCTATAACTATGTATTGTTGGTTGGTTGATTTTGTTTCGCAGCATATCAACCTCTATAGGTTATTTAATGGCAAAATCAAAATATTTTGAACACAATTTTAGGGCTTCAACTAAATATATTTTGAACGTAGTTGCATGCCTTCAACTACAGATAAAATGTATTGCTAGCAAATTTACTATAAAATGGATTGTTGGAAATCTCTATGAGTTATTTAATGCTGATAAACTAAATATTTTGAACACAATTTTAGGGCTTCAACTAAATATATTTTGAATGTAGTTGCATGCCTTCAACTACAGATAAAATGTATTGCTAGGAATCTAAACTTATTTATAAATGGAACTTTGTGTGTGTGTGTGTGTGTGTGTGTATCCGCTACCTATAGACTCTAAAACGGCTGAACCGATTTTCTTGAAAATTTACACAGTTGTACTATAAGCGTCTGCGAATGTTCTTAGCTAGGATTTGTGTCGGGGTACACCCGATAAATATCGAAAATCGATAATCGAAAAAATCGAGTTATAGAAGGAGTGGTCCGATTTTAATCAAATTTGATACACTCATAGACAAAGACATTAGAAACGATATTCGGAAGTTTCAAAATTGCAGTTCTTACAATAGTGCAGAAAATTTGATATCGATACCAGGAAACCAAAATTTGATTTACATCCATTCATTTTTCTTTCAGTCTACGGTTTCGCTTTAACTGGAAACAACTATTGCTTTTTAGTCTTTCGTGCCAACGTCCAAAGAGTCCGAGCTCCAGGACCATGGATTAGTTTTAAAGCTTTCATTACACCCGATCAATACCGGGCTATACTGCTAGTTAATTGCATAAACGGTGGTCACGAAGTGAGTGGTCAGTTTATGTATTGATTGAAATATTGAACTGATCCCCAACTTTATATCCAGCAATTTGACTTACATCCATTCATTTTTCTTTCAGGCTAAGGTTTCGCTTTAACTGGAAAGAACTATTGCTTTTTAGTCTTTCGTGCCAACGTCCAAAGAGTCTGAGCTCCAGGACCATGGATTAGTTTTAAAGGTTTCATTACAGCCGAGCAAAGCCGGGCTATACTGCTAATATACATATATACACGTGTGCACGCGAAGAATAATACATCACGTATATCTATAAAGCAAAATAGTTTAAGAAGAAACAAAATTGAAGGATCTTACGTTTAATATGAAAATACTCCTGTACCTGGAGTAGCCATTTCTAGGACTCCAGATTCATACGGGCCAAATTCATCTACGTTCCAGGCGAGTACACATACAACGAATGGAAAAACAGCGAGTCTCGGGTTTTCCCAATTTGAGAAAACTGCGAAATAGTTTCATCTTTTATCTGGAAAACATATTCTGAAAGGAAAACAGCACCATGGACCAATTTGCTTTCAAATCCCTGTGTCGTACTTTCCGTCTTCTGTTAGAACACTTCCCAGCTATTTCAATTTTTGAACCTGCTTGATTTCAGTATCTCCCACCTGTATTTGGCATCTTGGGCTGCTATGCACACACATGCGCGTACATTTTTTAATTTATTAAATGTATAATTTCTTTTTGGTTTATACCGAAACCTAAAAATGAATGTAAAATTGCAGGAGGTTAAAAAAAATAAAAAACGTAAATATTAAATATTTTGGGGGCTATATTATTATATATATATTATTATATTATTATATATATATTATTATATTATTATATATATATTAACGTATGTTATTAGAGGGTGACCTTTGTTTATCTAATCTATTTTCTGTTGACGAAAGCTTTGAAAACTTTTAAACTTCTACGATTTTACTTTCATTTTTAGGTTTCGGTATAAACTAAATTAAAATTATACATTTGATAAATTAAAAAATTACATCTCAGACTTATAATTTATAACAACCTTAAACAACGCTACTACCAAAAAACAAAATTACAATTTAAAAACGGTCAGTGCATAATAGGCACCTGATGATTGCATATGGCATGAAACTCTGAGTCATGCTTTATTCATGCGATAATATGTATATTAAATAAATTGCAAACTTTGTGTCTGCTTATTTTTTAATAAAATCCGTTCATACTCACGGATAATCTTTCGCGTATTATAATTGAAAGATGTAAGAAATGAGCTGTTACTTTGACAGATGATTTTATTATTCATTTCTCGATGTTTTCAAGTACTTTCAATCTCCTTCCGAGATTATCTTCAGGGGTGTTAGTTGTGGTAAAAAAAAATAACCGCAAAACTTTGTTGCTAAAATTTACTGTAAATTTTCTTCTTGCTTCAAAGATAACGGTTGACAAATTGTTTAAATTATAATATACGAAAGATTATCCGTGAGTATGAACGGATTTTATTAAAAAATAAGCAGACACAAAGTTTGCAATTGGATAATTTTCACATTCTAATGCAATCCCTTGTCGTTACATCTCGATTGCAACTCAATCCAACTGATTTTGGCCCTGCGGGGCCCTGTTTTTATGCTTGTCCCAAATTCTCTTGGGGAAGGCATGACGGACGCGGGGTGTCCATGCAAATAAAATCTTTAGCCAATGAGATCACTCCCGCCTTCACATTTTGAGGCGGGGTTACTTCCTTCCCTTGGTTTAACCAGTGAAGCAGCAATATTTCTGGTGATATCACTTTTTTCCCTCTTCTTCCTTTGATTCAACTGATTACATCATTTATTTTTCAGGTTTTAAAATCTGTTCGCAGGAAAATTGAGAATTTCAGGATTCAACCTTTTTAGGCTCATCAAAGATTTGTAACAATCTCTTTTCAATAATCCAAACAATGTTTTGACCACGGTTTATTTTCCACTTTCACCAGCTGTAAGGCTCAGTGCTTTCGATGGTACGTTGTTTCCACTTTGTCAAATAATGGCCGCCGATGCGATGACCCCGTCTGACCTGCTGCTAACACCTGCAAACGTTTTTTAAAATTCACTCAGCTAGTTTCATTTTGCAATATTTTTCACAATTTATTATCTGCGTTCATATTACAACCAAATAAACAATTTTATTATCCATTAGGCGTACTTTTCTCTCTGCTCATATTGTAACAATTAATCTGCACAATGAATAATACAACTAATAATAATTTTTTTCACTCCGTCGTGCTAAAATAGAATTATATTTTTCTGCATGCATAAATAGTGTGACAATACTTTTCAGTTTTCGCTTTTTAAATAGTGTATTAAAAACTTGTTTTCATGTACACTACCGGCTATAATTATTAGGCCACCCAGTGTTTAAAAAATGATGTATTTCATATTATTTTTTAGTATTTATTGCCAAATGAATAATTGTAAATGAAAATAAAATGGTTCTTTTGTTAATATTGCACAATAACATGTGCATCAAATGAATTTATAAATATTTAAAAATTACCTATATTGCAGTTTCATCAGTGAAAGAATGAAGAAAATTTAAGGTGATTCGGACGAGTCCATCTTTGCTTCTTTGCCTTGTAAAATTTTGCAAAGTAATAATAATAAAAGAACCATTTAATTTTCATTTAGAATTATCCACTAGGCAATAAATACTAAAAATAGTATGAAATACATCATTTCTTTTAAAAATACTGGGGTTGCCTAATAATTATGGCCGGTAGTGTATGCAATTGAGATGAATTCAGATCGTGTATTTTTTTTTTTTTTGGCCCGACACAGAAATCCAACCTTCTAGCAATAGATGCAGTTATAGATTTGAAACTGTTTTATAAATTGCTTCTATTTTCATTCAAAATCTTTTGCAATTAAATGTCTTCAGAGTAACAATGCTATCTACAAAGATATATATATATATATATATATATATATATATATGTGTGTGTGTGTGTGTGTGTGTGTGTGTGTGTGTGTATGTGAGATTAGGCCTAGATTTCTGGTTCCTTCTAAAGTCTACTTCAAATTTATACATCTAATGTATCTGCCTAAACTCTGAAATTCTATTTGCTATTTATTTATTTTTTTCCCAACAGAAGTAGATAGGTTCACCTATCGTCCTGTTCATACACCTCCCCAGGCTTATTGAACATGACTAGAGGTTTATAACTTGTTTCCTGTTTTGCATTGATTTTCTGGTCCATTGTAATGTCTTTTACACTGTCCCAGCAGCCCCTTGTTTTTTAGTGGCATTATTGCCTTGCTTGGGGTGAATTGATGAAGAAAAGCGCATAGCAGTTATTCGTGGTGAAAGGGAAATTTGTTAACCAATTCCAAATTCTAATTTTTCCCCATTTCGTTAACCTCATGCCAATGACCTTGATAATAAAAAAAGTGCTCAATAGATAATACCAGAGTCATAATTTATATTTAAAATATCGTTAAGTTTCATGCATGTGACAATCGCCAAGTTTTTGATACTGTCGTGGACCCGGTTAAGAGTCCAGCAAGATTAGAAAGTAATACTGTAACTGGGACAAGCAATGGTCGTACGGTAGCAGTCTTGGCTATCTCTGCCTATCGCTCCCTACTGATCTGCTTATGCTGATCTCCTGCGGATCTCTCAAACTCTGAGCTCTCTCGCACTCGCTCACCACTTGTGAGGGGAAGTATATGTAGTTGTAGGAAGAGTTCAATCCGTTGTAACGGATGACGGATACAAACTGTGAAAAAACAATATATATATATATATATATATATATATATATATATATATATACACTACCGGCCATAATAATTAGGCCACCCCAATTTTTTATTTCATCTATCGCTATGACGGCAGTGGTTTGTTCATTTATTTATTATTTGCTTAGATTAAATTATTTCTTCTTTATTATATAGTAGCAGTATAGCCCGGCGTTGCTCGGGTGTAATGAAAGCTTTAAAACTAATCCATGGTCCGGGAGCTCAGAATCTTTGGACGTTGTCACGAATGACTAAAAAGCAATAGTTGTTTCCAGTTAAAGCGAAACCGTAGACTGAAAGAAAAATGAATAGATGTAAGTCAAATTTTGCTTTTCCTGGTATCGATATCAAATAAGTTTTTTTCGTCGTAAACTGAATTTTGAAGGCTAAATAAGTCCTCTGAGTAAATGGTATCATGGTTGAGACTAAGAACTACAATTATGCCTACTTAGAGCCAAACCCGAAGCAAAAACTAAAATAAAAGGGCTGAAAAAATAGACATACAGGCAGATGAACAGACACACACACAAACATCTTGTCTTTTATATATATATATTATCGATTTTCTGCACTATTGTAAGAACTGCAACCTTGAAACTTCTGAATATCGTTTCTTATCTCTTTGTCTATGAGTGTATCAAATTTGATTAAAATCGGACCACTCTTTCTATCACACGATTTTTTCGATTATCGATTTTCCATATTTATCAGGGGTACCTCGACACAAGACCTAGCTAAGAACACTCGCAGACGCTTATAGTACAACTATGTAAATTTTCAAGAAAGTCGGTTCAGCCGTTTTGGAGTCTATAGGTAACGGACACACACACAGACAAAGTTCCATTTATAAATATGTTTAGATCTGTAATCTTTGAAGAAAAGAACACAGTTTAAAAAACTCCCGACGTGTTTCTTATTAAAAAGCACATCAAACAATAACAGCCAGAATCAGCTGATGATGCTGATGATCCACAGCCATCTACGTCCACGATGTAATTAAATAAATTGAAAGTAAATACTGGAAAATTTAACATAAATTAGTTTTTCCACTATCGCAAAATAATTTTAATAACTGTATCTGTTATTTGACCTTTCAAAATCATTTTAATTTATAATGTCTTAGAGCAAACCACATTCACAAATAAAGAGACGGCGATGTACTGTAAAGATCACCAATTTGTAAACATCTACACATACAAGTACTGAATACGATGTATTCGTAAATTTAGATTACTGTTTTCTGTAGTATATTGAAAACTTCAATTTATTTGTTTGCAAGCTCATAATAGATTCTTATTGACCATGTGTTATTAAAAAATGCGTTTATTAATAAAATACAAATCTGGGATTGGTTATTTGTAGTTTGAGAAGTAAAGTCGCCTCTCCTGGAACAAATTACTGATGTAAGGTGGAGTATATCTGTAATCAGTTTGCATTCAATGCGTTGTTTTGTCTTTTCAGAGCAAATTTTTGTATCTTCTTTATCTTACAGTTATCGAAGGTGATGTCTACAATTCAAAATCGATTGAGGATTGCTTTTTGGAATCTCCAATGTATCCTTTTATTTTTATTACCCAACAAGTTGCCGAGTTTGAATTCCAGTTGAATTCCTTGCATTCACTTACGCACAAATACCCTTGGGAAAGGTATTAATCCGTCTCTTCCCTCTAGTTATGGGTTAAATAATAGAACAGATTGGGTTCTATAGCCTTGTTCGGCAACCAGTCTACCGCAGAAAGCAATGGCAACCCACTGCGGGAAAACTCTTCTACCCAGTCAGTCATGTCTCTTTCGAGACATGATCGCCCAAAGCGTGTATCACGTATGGCACTTAACTGACTGACCCAACAAAGTAGCAAGGGCATGAATTTTATTGTCTCTATTTTTTTTTTTTCATAAACCGTTTTCTAATTGATCATTTTTTATACGGTTTATTAATATTCTGCAAGTTATTTAAAGACAGATTTTTTTTTTAGATTCTAAGAAGTTTTTGGAGACAATGGTAATTCAATGCTACAATTCCTACTAATTACCCTATGGATGTGCGTTGTTGTGCAGTGAATAACGGTTTGGAACGAGATATCGGAGAGCCGAGTTCGAATCCCAGTTGAATTCGTTTCATAGACTTACAAAACAAATACCTTTGAGAAAGGTATTACACCGTCTCTTCCCTCCAGCTATGGGTCGAATAACAGGACAGATTTGGTTCTGTAGACTTGGTTAGTAACCAATCTACCGCAGAAAGTAATGACAAACTACTGCGGAAAAATCTTTTACCAAGTCAGACATGTCTCTTTTGAGACATGATCACCCAAACATGTGTCACATATGCCGCTTAACTGACTGAATTACCCCATATCTGGACGTAGGGAGAAGCGATGGATTCATATTTTGACTAAGGGTATTTGCGTGTAAGTGAATATATGATTTACTAGCAGTATAGCCCGGTGTTGCTCAGGTGTAATGAAAGTTTTCAAACTAATCCATGGTCCTGGAGCTCAGACTCTTTGGACGTTGGCACGAAAGACTAAAAAGCAATAGTTGTTTCCAGTTAGAGCGAAACCGTAGACTGAAAGAAAAATGAATGGATGTAAGTCAAATTTTGATTTCTTGTTATCGATATCAAATAAGTTTTTTTCAAATAACAAAAAATAGTTAAATGTAACTTTCTCTTCTACTCTAACAGTTTCTTTTCTCCCACTTACCATTTGTGAAATTCCATTCTGTTGGTTTGCTTCCCTGAAAGCTACAATCTCCAAATGTTTAAAAGCAACGTCAATTGCTATTTTTATTTACTTGATTCCCATTCATCTCTTATCTTTCCTTGAACATCCCAAAGGCTACAATCCTCAAAAGTTTAAATGCAACGTCAATTGCCACATTTTATCTACTTGATTCTCATCCATCTCTTATTTTTTCTTCAACATCCCAATAGCTACAATCTCCAAAAGTTTAAATGCAACGTCAATTGCCATCTTTTATCTACCTGATTCCCATCCATCTCTTATCTTTTCTTCAACATACCGATAGCTACAATCTCCAAAAGTTTAAATGCAACGTCAATTGCCATCTTTTATCTACCTGATTCCCATCCATCTCTTATTTTTTCTTCAACATCCCAATAGCTGCAATCTCCAAAAGTTTAAATGCAACGTCAATTGCCATCTTTTATCTACCTGATTCCCATCCATCTCTTATTTTTTCTTCAACATCCCAATAGCTACAATCTCCAAAAGTTTAAATGCAACGTCAATTGCCATCTTTTATCTACCTGATTCCCATCCATCTCTTATTTTTTCTTCAACATCCCAATAGCTACAATCTCCAAAAGTTTAAATGCAACGTCAATTGCCATCTTTTATCTACTTCATTCCTATCCATCTCTTATATTTTCTTCGACAATAGCTGCAATCTCCAAAAGTTTAAATGCAACGTCAATTGCCATCTTTTATCTACTTGATTTCAATCCAACTTTTATCTTTTTTTCGGCATCCCAATAGCTACAATCTCCAAAAGTTTAAATGCAACGTCAATTGCCATCTTTTATTCCTTTCCATCTTTTATCTTTTCTTCGACATCACTGTGCCTTGTTTTTTCTCTCACTCCACCCGCCTACCGTGAACCTGTGGCATTTTGCCTTGCTTGGTTTGAAAGGATTATACAACAAAATGAAATAGAATTTTTACATCCTGTGATATAAAGTAGAATTGTCATTCGCCATATAGCTATAGATTTTCTGCCTCAGATTTCCTTTTTGTTTTCCCTCAAACTTTTTGCAAATAGCTTCCGGACTGATTCTAGCTCGCCAGTAGTGATGGGTACAATTGTTATTTTCATGATTGAAATATTTTGGGCTATTTTTCATGGTTTTCATAACTTTTCAGAATTTCATTTTGTTTAACAGTTTTATTCGATGGTCACTTAAAATAGAAACCGCCATTTTTTTTTTTAATCGAGTTTACAATTACCAGATCTGGTTCGCCTGGTCGGGACAGCTTTTGAATATTTGAAGTCTCATAGAAATTTAGTTAATTGTTACTTGATTATTTTTGTTGTCAAAATGATTACTCATATATATTCATCGTCGTTTACTTAGATTTTTTCCACGCTGTGTTTCTACTTATGTCCTTGACAAAAGTCAAACAGAGAAGCTGCGAAAGTGCCCGACGAAGTAAGTTACTATTTTACTTTTTATGTAAAACTAGCAGTTTAGTCCGGTTTCACTCGGGTAGTTTAAGGAATAATAAGAATAAAAAACATATGATGAATTTACATAGCAAATACTTACACAACGTCCACCCTCGTCACTTTTATAGATATAGACTAGCAGTTTAGCCCGGTTTCACTCTGGTAATTTAAGGAATAATAAGAATAAAAAACATATGATGAATTTACATAGCAAATACTTACACAACGTCCACCCTCGTCACTTTTACAGATATAGACTAGCAGTTTAGCCCGGTTTCACTCGGGTAATTTAAGGAATAATAAGAATAAAAAACATATGATGAATTTACATAGCAAATACTTACACAACGTCCACCCTCGTCACTTTTACAGATATAGACTAGCAGTTTAGCCCGGTTTCACTCGGGTAATTTAAGGAATAATAAGAATAAAAAACACATGATGAATTTACATAGCAAATACTTACATAACGTCCACCCTCGTCACTTTTATAGATATAGACTAGCAGTTTAGCCCAGTTTCACTCGGGTAGTTTAAGGAATAATAAAAATAAAAAACATGATGAATTTACATCATATAGATATAGAAAATATAAAGTGGGGTGATCAATTCTATATTATAATCAATACATAAACTGATCCCTGACTTATAATTTTCTACTCTAATTTTTTTTCTGAAAAATTTCAAGGTGTCGTTAGCGTTGTAAAATTTTGATCTACATCTGAGCGCAACTCCCGTCGAGCTAGATCGCAAAATGCAGACGCTAAGTCGAATCTATCAAAGAAACAAATACTTACACAACGTCCACCCTCGTCATTTTTATAGATATAGATTGTATTATTTATTGTTCTTTGTGTTATAATTATTGCATTATTTATCATTAATATATGATTATTCTGCTTGTTCATTTGCACATACGTTACGCCGTTTGAATATATAATCACCGTGTAACACGATTTTTGTCCTTGAGTAGTAACTGTTATTTCATACTAGCAGTATAGCCCGGCGTTGCTCGGGTGTAATGAAAGCTTAAAAACTAATCCATGGTCCTGGAGCTCAGACTCTTTGGACGTTGGCACGAAAGACTAAAAAGCAATAGTTGTTTTCAGTTAGAGCGAAACCGTAGACTGAAAGAAAAATGAATGGATGTAAGTCAAATTTTCATTTCCTGGTATCGATATCAAATAAGTATTTTTCGTTGTCAACTGAAATTTGAAGGCCAAATAAGTCCCCTGAGTAAATGGTATCATGGTTGAGACTAAGAACTACAATTATATCTACTTAGAGCCAAACCCGAAGCAAAAACTAAAATAAAAGGGCTGAAAAAATGCAGACATACAGGCAGATAAACACACACACACACACACACACACACACACACACACACACACACACACACATCTTGCTTTATATATATATATATATATATATATATATTATCGATTTTCAGCACTAGTGTAAGAACTGCAACCTTGAAGCTTCTGAATATGTCTTTTTCTTATGTCTTTTTCTATGAGTGTATCAAATTTGATTAAAATCGGACCACTCCTTTTATAACCCGATTTTTTCGATTATCGATTTTCGATATTTATCGGAGGTACCTCGACACAAAACCTAGCTAAGAACACTCGCAGACGCTTATAGTGCAACTGTGTAAATTTTTGAAGAAAATCGGTTCAGCCGTTTCAGAGTCTATAGGTAATGGACACACACACAGACACACAGACACACAGACACACACACACACACACACACACACACACACACATACACACACACACACACACAGACAAAGTTCCAATTATCCGATGCACTTAGCTCACTTGTACCCCTATATACGAATTTCCTCGTGCCACAAGGTTAGCAACTAGGTCACACCCTTTTACTGTGAAACCAATAAATTGTAAACGCAAATTCTACTCCAGCAGCTTCTTTTCTCGCACTTCCCGCCTGTGGAATTCTCTTCCGCATACTTACTTTCCTGACAGTTACAATCTCCAAGAATTTAAATGTAAAGTCTGTCTCACTAACTTACATCCATTCTCTCATGCTTTTCTACACCCACCCCACCCTCATCAGTAATCTCTTCCCTCTCCTACTCTCTTTCTGACACCCCTTGCAACCTCTCACTCCTCATGACATTCCTTCTATGTAACCCCCTGCACAACAATGGCAGTAAAATGCCTTGCTTGGGGTGACACGATTATATGAAAAATAAAAGGATAATGATTCTTTTCTGAAATTTACTTATTCCCATTGGACAAACTGGTGAATATGAACCTTCTCGTTCACGCAATGTAGAAACGAAACGACATACGATTCGAAAGTAGCACTCATTTCCCGGATTACACAAGAGCAACCACAATAAACAAAAAAACAAAAAAGCAAACTTAGAAGTGAGTAGTTTTTTTGTCGTTCAAGCTGTAAATTACTTTCACGATTCAGCGCCCCCCTCCAAAAAATAGTCACCAATCAGATTTTCGTGATATCATTCTTTGTAGCGGCATAAAAAGTACAGTAGATCCTGGTGGGATCGCTCGCCTTGCACTCCCATGTTCTTTGAATATATCAAGATGAGGGTCAAGGATGTTAACTTTGAAGGTTTCTGCACGCCATTTTGCTGTAGTTCTTCATCAGGATCTCTACAAACTCCACACAGTTTTCGGACTTGTAATTCTCCTGTGGTACAGTGGATATCGGCTCGGAACGAGAAACCGGGGAGCCGAGTTCGAATTCCAGTTGAATCCATTGTATTCACTTACGCGCAAATACCCTTGGGAAAGGTATTAATCCGTATATTCCTTCCAGTTATGGGTTAAATAGCAGGACAGATTTGGGTTCTATAGCCTTGGTCGGCAACCAGTCTACCGCAGAAAGCAATGGCAACCTACTGCGGGATAATCTTCTGCCCAGTCAGTCATGTCTCTTTCGAGACATGATCGCCCAAGCGTGTATCACGTATGGCATTTAACTGACTGAATTCTCCTGGAAGTTACGAACCACTGCGATAAAGCTGTTCCACACCGAGTGAGCCAGAGAAAGAGATGGATACTACACTGCTTTGAAGCTTCTGGGTGAGCAGTTAATGAAGAGGCCCTACTCGCTGGGGCTACGGGCAATTCCACTTGCCTCGAATTGATCTTTCAAACTGTGACAGAATCAAAACACCTCTTGACGGGTGTAAAAGCTTGGAAAAAAACTGGTGACACTTAATCTGCGACTTGAACACATTCGACTGCTTGAGTCTCAATATCGAGTTTTTACTCGCCAATATACTTTTTCAGACAAATCAGGTTGTTGATGTTTTTTTTCTGGTTAGGGTAATGTAGATTTCTTTACTCAACTGCACCTCTGTAATCTGTGCATTGTGGTGCAATGGATGTCGCCTCGGAATGATAAATCGAAGAGACGAGTTCGAATTCCAGTCGAATTAGTTTCATTTATTTATAAACAAATCCCTTTAGGAAAGCTATTGATTAATAGCTATGAAGTAAGCAATAATGAAGCTACTCTGATGGATTATGACTACTGAGTCGTGAGTTCGGTCCTCACTGGGTGTCTCCATACGAAATTCAGTATTAATTAACCTAAGAGTAGACAGGTCGTAAAATCAACCGACACATTTTTCAAATAATAAGGAAGCGTTGAACACATTTAAAGCTATACTTTTCTTAGAGGTTTTATTTTATTTAAAGTTTAAAATCTATCTATCTACGCTGCATGTGTTTTCTAATTTGGACTATTAAAATTCGTACAAATAATAATAAAATGACTACATTGAATCCATGTACTGTGTGAAATGGTGGGTCTGAGTCGGTCCAGGAAGTTTTCTCGTCAGAATCCATTTTGCACATTTATAAATCTACCATTCGTCCGTGCTTGAATACTGTTACCATGTCTGGCCGACTGTTCCTGCAATTCATCTTGAGGTTCTCAAAAAAATCCAGAGAAGAATCTGCAATATAATCGACCTGAACTGAGCAGCCCGCTTTCAGCCACTTTCTCACCGACGCGATTGGATGGGTTAAAAAACAGAACAGATTGGGTTCTATAGCCTTGTTCAGCAACCGGTCTACCACTGAAAGTAATGGCAACCTACTTCTGCTTAATCAGACGTAACTCAAAAAGACATGCGTGTATCACGTGTGGCAGTTAACTGGCTGAAGGTTTCTTCCTTCAGCTGCACCTCCTCTGTAATCTGGATCAATGACGTCATCCTCTTCTAAACCACTGCCCTCTTCTGAAGACGACTGCTCCCTTCCTTTGAGGGAGATTAGGAAGGCGTGTCACAATATTTATTGTAAAAAATATTACAATTACGACACAAGGTTATTGAATACTGCTGCCATATCTGGTCGGGTGCCCCTGCTGTTCTCGGGCTTCTCGATAAAGTTCAGAGGAGGGTCTGTAATGTGATAGATACCGACTTGGCAGACCGCCTGCAGTCTCTCTCCCACCGGCGCGACGTGGCTTCCCTGTGTCTCTTCTATAAATACTTTCACGGCTTCTGCTCCGATGAACTTAGATCACTGGTGCCCCCTAAATACGAATTTGAACGAGATACTAGATTAGCAACTAGATCCCACCCTTTTACAGTGAAACCGATAAAATGCAGCCGTAACTTCTACTCCAACAGTTTCTTTTCTCGCACTTCCCGACTGTGGAATTCTCTTCCACACGATTGCTTCCCCGACGGCTACAATCTCCAGGAGTTTAAATGTAAGGTCAATAGACACCTCCTAACACACTAACCTGATCCCATTCTATCAAACACTCTTCCCATCTGCCCAACCCTCATCCTCGCTATCCTTACTCATCTGTCACCTTCCTCCTGACATTCCCTATGTCTAACCACTCCTTCTCTTTACCTTCCCCTATGTAGCCCCATGCGCAATAGTGGCAGTGGAATGCCTTGCTTGGGGTGAGATGATTAAAAAAAAAAAACAAGGCCAAAGTTCGAGGTGGGTGTTAAAAAAACGGGATGATCAACAATTATTATCCTATACCTAGTTAATCCAATTCACGACCCAGAGATACTTTACAATTTCTCATTCACCACAAGAACTAAACCATCAGCATTTAATCCTTCATATATCAAAATACCTCAAACGTTCCAGGGACCTAAAAAACCCCAAATGACCATAAAAATTTTATTATGTACAATACATCCAAAAATATATATAAAAATCCATCATGAAATGACATGGGGGGGGGGGGTATGACTCAAATCCACAAAACAAAAATTTTCAACTAAAAATACAAACATAATCCACGATGTTAGTTGGACCTCACCAACCGACAAAACAAAGAGGCTGCTGTATTCTGCCCCTATGACCAAATCAAGAGGCACTATTTCTACAGGGAGTGGAGAGGTAATTTTTTAAGCGAAACTTAGATGTGGCACAAAGCCGAAAATATCGGACACCCAGTGAGGATCGAACTCACTACTCAACTGCAATGATTCTAGCAAGACAAGCTTGCTAACCATTACACCACCTCGAGGTGCCCTATGAAGGCTTGTCGCAAGATTTATTTTGCATAATATACAAAATTATGGCACAAGGACGAAAAGGGGAGGGATAGAGGTTGGTATTCACTTAACTCCGTCTGAATCTATCCTGCACATATATAAATCTACCATCCGCCCGTGCATTGAATACTGCTGCCATATCTGGTCGGGTGCCCCTGCTGTTCTCCTCGGGCTTCTCGATAAGGTACAGAGGAGGGTCTGTAATGTGATAGATACCGACTTGGCAGGCCGCCTGCAGTCTCTCTCCCACCGGCGCGACGTGGCTTCCCTGTGTCTCTTCTATAAATACTTTCACGGCTTCTGCTCCGATGAACTTAGATCACTGGTGCCCCCTAAATACGAATTTGAACGAGATACTAGATTAGCAACTAGATCCCACCCTTTCACAGTGAAACCGATAAAATGCAGCCGTAACTTCTACTCCAACAGTTTCTTTCCTCGCACTTCCCGACTGTGGAATTCCCTTACACATGATTGCTTCCCCGACAGCTACAATCTCCAGGAGTTTAAATGTAAGGTCAATAGACACCTCCTAACATACTAACCATCTTTCAAACACTCTTCCCATCTACCCAACCCCCAGCCTCCGTATCCTTACCCATCTATCACCCTCCTTTTGACATTTCTTATATTTAACCACTCTTTCTCATCATCTTCCTCTATGTAGCCCCATGCGCAATAGTGGCAGTGGAATGCCTTGCTTGGGGTGAACTGATTAAAAAAAACCCCAAAAAACTATCCTATACCTAGCTAAACACTATCACGACCCATTCACTTATTTCAATTTGCACAATTACCAAAAGAACCCATCCATCACCTCCCAATCCTTCATACACAATACCACAAATTTACAAGTTGCACCTAAAAAAAGAGGGAAACAACCCATGACAATAAAATGCAGCTATATACAATATAGGAAGGCGTGATAGATGACATCAGGTCTGGATGTAAACGAGGAGGCGTATTCTTACCAGTTCGCCTTTTAGAAGGGTCCACCATGCAGAAGAGGAAGTAATTGTTTGAATGGTCACATGGTTCCTTCCCAATTGGTGTGATTGTGAATTTTACACCCCTGTTTTACCCAGTGTACCACCCTGCAAAAGAGCAAAATAGAAATATGAGTATTAAAATACAAATATATTTTCGTCCAGCGTGATTGAAAAGTTAAAAAAAAAAGGATTTTAAATTTGTAAAAATCGTGCATTTGATACATAAAATTCTGATTTTGGATACCAATTAATGTAACAAATGTCCCCCCCCCCAAAAAAAACTAAAACAAAAAAACCGAAATTTTGAATACTAAAAAATAGGTTCGTGGCGCAATTAAAATTTTCTTAACTTTTAAATAGACTTACACAAATTCTTTAAATACTCAGTAGAAATAGACTGAGAGGTTTTCTTTGCCTAGTGTTATTTTGTGGTGATACCGAGCAAAGCGAGAGACCGGATGTTTGCCCTCGAAGGTCCAGAAAGCAAATGACCAAAACTGGTCTTTGCGCACCTGGCTCCACGCAGAGGTTCTGGCAGAAAACCAAAAATTAATATCAAATTTCTTTTCGCGAGTCGACGTGAATTTTGTTTATCGTCCAATGAAAAGCCCAGAATTAAATACGGGTGTGAATTCTGAAATGACTTGCCGGGACCCACAAAGACGAAATAAAAAGCCGACACAGGACGCATCGCCAGTTGAGAAAGTACAAGCATAAGTAGCATTTCCCTTGACCTCGTCAAGCGATCGTACTATGCTCGCCTTTCCTTTCTCTAACACCTTCTTCTTCGCGGTCCCCTGAGCTACTTACCCTACCTACTACGGAGCGGAGACATCAAAGACATTACTGACAAACGTTCACACATACATACCACAAACTCTCTTTTCGGCATTTACTGCTATAAACATTTTAATATCCTTTGAACCCATCCAAAAGACATTACTTTTATTTGTAAAAAAAAACCTTAATTGATATATGTGTATATATAAAATGTTGTTTGTAAAAATATACTCAGTTATGATCTGAGATTAAGGACAGGATGATTAAATCAAATAAAGACAAGAGAAAAACTGTATTTTAAATCGCCTACGCCTTTCGTCCTGTGATGAACTTTATCAAGGCAAACAGACTGAGCTTTATTCTAAATTACATATCTATAAACAAACAGTGTTGGCAACCACAAAGACGCTCACAAATCATTTCAAATATTAACAAAATATTTTAGTTTAAAGATACGTAATTTAGAATAAAGCTCATTTCGTCTTTTTGCCTTGATAAAGTCCATCACAGGACGAAACGCGTAGGCGATTTAAAATACAGTTTTCCTCTTGTTTTTATTGTATTTAACCAAAATGTTGTTTCTATAATCAAATTGATTTTTTTTTTGTTTTATAACCCCTTTTATAACTTATAGCGGGCTATCAACTAACGAAGCCAAATTCAGATAATCTGTTTCAACACAAAAGTACGTTTCACTAGAACGGATAACCCACTATTATTTACAAGATGTTTATTTCCTTATTCATTTTAGTATTTGATTCTTGACGGAAATTCACTAACAACGAATGACCTGGTACAACTGGGCAAAGGAGAGTTCCTGATTAAGGTAAGAAAAAATTAATAATTGTTATAAATGTTTCTTTATTAATTTTTTTTCTAAAACAAGTCCAAGCTTAAATCAAATTTGTGGTAAATTTTCGTTTTAGGTCCCGAAGACTTTTACCCGCTTCAAATTTATCCAAAATAGCATTATTTCTGAGTAAATGAATATGCCGAACTCAAATCAACAATAAGTTATTGAAGAAACCTACCTTTATTGATCTGAACGTCCAGAAAATATTGAACTACATCTCGCTCATTTTGTCGTAACTCTAACGCAGTCATGTAATTAACTGCTGAATGACTTTCGGCGTAGGCAACAAATTTCGGCTTATTTTCGGCCTATTTACTTCCTTTACTGAAATTTCCGCTTATTTAATTCCTGTAATGAAAGTAATACGCGATTTTGTTTCTGCGCGTTTACTTCCTTTCTGAAATTACTACGCGATTTGTTTTGTTTCAGAACTGAATTTCCGCGTAGTAATTGAACAAAGGAAGTAAATAGACCGAAAAATCGGCAAACTACGCGTGAAGTCATTCTTCAGTGAATAACATTTTTGAAGCGTGGTTACGGGGTGAGATAAACATCGAAAAGAAGTTCGATATTTTTCTGGTCGTTATCATGAAAAAAGGTAGGTTTCGTCAATAAACAATTATCGATTTAAGTTCAGCATATACATTTGCACGGATTTAAGAAGGTTTTGGAAAGGTTTGACGGGGTAAAGGCCTTCGGGGAACAAAACAAAAATTTACCTTAGATTACATAAAAAACTGAGTTCGAAATTTTCTAAAGATTACCCTGATCAACAAACAAGGCCGGAGGGTACAGTGACCGAAACGCCGTGGCATTAACAACAAATATGGATAAGAATAACTCCTCATCCCAGAAATTCTGGTAGAAACTTTATCAGTTATCCAGTATTTTACATTTTTCGCAGAATATTCCACATGTTTGTCGGCATCTTACTTTTTTCTCCCTCTCTCTTAAAAAAAAACTGTTGGTCCTGGGTATGACGGTAAAAAGCATCCAGCAGCAAGGACTCTGATTGCGAGGTTGTGAGGAGAATTGAACCACCTCTTAATTGCTGTTATTCCAAGGTCCACCTTGACCCGGAGTGGTAGCACCTGTTAGGGTCCCAGCTATGGGCAAATAGTTAATCCCCAAACTGGGTTCAAAATACTATGAAAGTATAAAAATACACTTTTATAGAAATATATATATATATATATATATATATATATAGTCATCCGCAGACAGATCTGTTTCGCTGTATCACAGCTCATCAGTACAGTTAGATTATATATATATATATAGACTTTTATAGAAAAATATACATTTTTGAAGGAAAAAATTATTACCAGCAATACATTTTTGAATGCAAAACTAGAAGACATCTTCAGTTTTCTAAAATAAAAATTAAAAAAAAAATAATCAAAATATGACTAAATCAACCTTCTTACTATAACTGAACATTAAAAAATATTTTTAAACTCTACTTTTTCGACATTAAATAACCCACAGAGGTTGATATGCCGTTAAACAAAGTTCAAAGCTCAAAAAAGAAACTGTTTCTCATCTTAAATTTAAAGAAATTTGAGATAGCACCTTTTTTTGTTTCGGGAGAACGGGTTGATTTTTGACGGATTTCTCTCCCTTTGTTTCTTGAAATTCTTTCTGTTTGCATTCCTTGCTAAAACTCATTAGAGTGTTGTCTTGAATATTTGTTTCTTACATTTTATAATCAGCTCAGCGAAGACGCAGCCCAAGCCGTTGGCAAAGCTCGAAAACTTTTGGATGAAATTGTGGTTAGCAATAAAGGTAAGACGAAAATAAAAAACAAAAAAAAACAAAAAAAAAAAATTTCACCGAAGATCAAATCAGGCTGATTATTCTTTTATGTGCCGTGTCCCTTCAGGTCGTAGGCGATCATGATACTCTCCTTCTTCCTCTTCCTAGTAGCTCTTAACACCCCTTCTCCGTTATCCCCTAAACCCTGCTTCCGTCACCCATCTGCTCAAGTTTATCAAGTATGCCATGCGTTGTTCTCGATTGTCTCTCTTCCCCTCTATCCGTCTCGTGAGGGCACCCCGACGTGGTGTAATGGTTAACAAGCTTGACTCGCTAGAACCTATTACAACTAAATAGTGAGTTCGATCCTCACTGGGTATCCCGTACTTTCTGCCTTGGGCCACATCTAGGCGGCGCTTAGTAAATTACTATCCGTCTCGTGAGCATCATGTTCTCCAACCCCTCATTCAGTCAGTCAGTTGAGTGCCATATGTGATACACGCTTTGGACGATCATGTCTCTAAAGAGGCATGACTGACTGGGCAGAAGATTATCCCATTTTAAGTTGTCATTGCTTTCTACAGTAGACTGATTGCCAGCCAAGGCTATAGAACCCAATCTGTTCTACTATTTAACTCATAACTGGGGGAAGAGACGGATTAATACCTTTCCCAAGGGTATTTGCGTTGTGGAGCATTGGATATCGGCTCGGAACGAGAAATCGGGGGGCCGAGTTCGAATTCCAGCTGAATTCATTGCATTCACTTACGCGCAAATACCCTTGGGAAAGGTATTAATCCGTATATTCCTTCCAGTTATGGGTTAAATAACAGGACAGATTGGGTTCTATAGCCTTGGTCGGCAACCAGTCTAAGGCAGAAAGCAATGCCAATCTACTCCGGGATAATCTTCTGCCCAGTCAGTCATGTCTGTTTCGAGACATGATCACCCAAGTGTGTATCATGTATGGCACATAACTGACTGACTGACTGAATATTATAGTTGGAAACAAAATTAAAACATCTACTGGGCATAAAGTGGGGGATCGGTTTTCTATTGCTATGAAGTAATAAACTGATCCCCCACTAATTAATACTTAATATAATAATGTAATATAATCTATCTCTTCTTCCTCCAGCTATGAGTTAAATAACAGGACAGATTGGGTTTTATAGCCTTGGTCGGCAACCAGTCTACCACAGAAAGCAATGGCAACCTACTGCGGGATAATATTCTGCCCAGTCAGTCATGTCTCTGTCGAGACATGATCGCTCAAGCGTGTATCATGTATGACACTCAGCTGACTGAATACACCAAAAATCGTTCAGTTGGTTTTTCGCTGTTTTTCTTGCTTTTCTTGCTTTCCTGTGAAAGTTAAATTTTCTAGGCCTTCTTTCCTCATGTCACACTGAAATTTCAGCTATCTGATTGTATGAATAATTGTCCTTCCTCTTCTATTTAAAATGTTATCATTCATGTTTTCTGTCCGTGGTATTCTCAGATCTTGTTTGTGGTATATCCCGGCCGATTCAGGACCCTTAAGGTGATCCTCTAGAATTCACCACCATCTAGATTAGATATTATAGAGCAACAAAATGCGGTTCTGCATCATCTCTCATGCAACATGTCCTGAGATTATAATTAAAAAAACGTGGATACTTGGTGTCATGGTTCAATTCAAAAACGTGGATACATGGTGCCATGGTTCAATTCTCACTATGTACTGAATACTTTCGGCCTTGCGCCATATCTTAAGTTACGCTTAGAAAATCACTGGGCACATCTACGTGGTGCTCGCTCTCTTTTGTTCACTCTCTTTCTCTCTCTCAATATTCCTTCCTTCCTTCCTTCCTTCCTTCCTTCCTTTTAATATTGCTTCCTTTATTCTGCAGTTGTGTATGGCATTACCACTGGATTCGGCAATTTCGCGCGGACTTTAATCCCTCCTGACCAACTGGTGTAAGTAAATCCTCTCTATTATTATTATTATTATTATTATTATTATTATTATTATTATTGTTATTATTATTATTGTTATTATTATTATTATTATTATTGTTATTGTTATTAGTTTTTATTATTATTATTATTGTTATTATTATTATTATTATTATTGTTATTGTTATTAGTTTTTATTATTATTATTATTATTATTATTATTATTATTATTATAAAGACCTTATATATATATATATATATATATATATATATATATATATATATATATAGACTTCCGTTTTTATGCACACACACACTTATTGTTCCATGTTTTGATCTCGCTGATGAGATAGGTGTTAAATTTACCCGTCAAAATAACCATCCGCTCTTTAAAAAATTGAACTTATTTTATACGCAATAAATATTTACTTTGTAAACAAATAAACTCAATTACATTGATTTCTCTGGCTGGATCAGTGCTAATATTGATAGGGTCCTTTGGGGTGTACCTCAAAGCGGTTTTTCCAGATTTATGACCTCTGTGTGCGTGTTATATATATATTACAAAAAGAAATAGGGTTGTTCCAACGAGAGAAATTGGTATAAAATAAAAAGTGTGAGAGGCCGTGAACGTTTTGTTTAGAATGTATATTTGTTGTTGTTGTTAATATACATGTTATATACATGTTATATACATGTTATGATAATTAATGACGTTAAGTGTCCATAATGGTATTTGTGATGCAACACGTGTTTCGAGTCTAAGATTGACTCTCTTCAGGCGAATAAATTTGTGGCTTTACGTATCGATTTTTGTTTTGTTTCTGAACAAAAAGAACAAAATGAACAGAAACAGAAGGGACTCGATACGTAAAGCCACAAATTTATTCACCTGAAGAGAGTCAACCGTAGACTCGAAACACGTGTAGCGTCACAAATACCATTATGGACACTTAAAGTATTATAATATGTATAATAACAACTAAACAATAAATATACATTTTAAACAAAACGTTCACGGCCTCTTACAATTTTTATTCTATATATATATATATATATATATATATATATATATATACTTCCGACCATAAGTTTGGGACCACCCAAACATTTTTAGCAGAATCAAATTCGCCGAGTTTGTATTTTTTGTTATTCTTATGCAGATGTAAACTAAAAAAGTTTTTTTTTTCAACTTTAAAGTAAACATTTACTCGGTTTGCTACTTGACTCCTTTTATTGTGATCAAGTTTTTGCCGAAAATTCAGATTTATTCAGATATAATTACGATAAAATTTATTTTTGTAAACCATATTACTACGGTATAAATGGCATGGAAGAAACAGATTAGCATTGAAAAAAGAGCTCAGGTTGAAATTCTTTCGAAAGAAGGATATTCTGAACGTGTTATCGCTAAAAAATTAAGCCTATCAAAAAATGGCGTGCATTATTGCTTTCAGCGACTTCGTGAAACTGAGTTAAATATTGACAGAAAAAGATCTGGTAGGCCCAGAGTAACATCTATTGTAGAAGATAGGCACTTGATCATATCTAGCAAGAGGAACAGAAGAAAAACTGCTCCGGAATTAACAACTGAAATGAATTCTACTCGGCAACATCCAGTATCTGTTACTACTTTTAAGAGACGACTTTATTCTGCAAGGCTTACAGGCTGTGTAGCAGAAACCGCTATTAAAGAAGGAGAATAAGGGATGAAATTGATCGTACAGTTCGAAATGAACTTCCTAAAAATGAACAAATGTTGTTTAAATGCTTGCAGGATGCTTGGAAATCACTTTCACCAATTTATTTTTATAAGTTATTAGAAAGAATGCCAAGGATTTGCTCTGCAGTAATAAAGGCTCGTGGTGGTTTCTTAGATGAAAAGAAAATATAAATTAACTTTAATTTGAAATTACTCTATGTTAATTTGTTTTAATTATTGTACAATTGTGAGCAACAATAAAATATATCTATATTTATTCTTCTAAGACATAAAATTTCTTATTTCTTTCTCTTAGAGAATAAATCTAAGTGGTCCCAAACTTATGGTCGGTAGTGCATATATATATATATATATATATATATATATATATAAACACTTTCACGCTCATAGAGAAAGAAACAATAACAAGGCAACGTTCATTCTTTTTCTTAACAATTATTAAACTTTACTACCAGTCAAGATGACTGCGTGTTTGCTCTTTAACAGTGCCTTATTTTATTTTTTTTGCAATGACTATGTCGTCGAGTAGTGAAAATATAATCTCGAAAGTTCTGAAGATTAAAGAAAAGGATTAACAACCGATTTATTTAATTTATTTCTTTGAAGATTATTTTAAATAGATACTAATATTTGATTAAATATTCAGTATTCAATTGAATAGTATATATATATATATATATATATATATATATATATATATATATACACCAGCCTTAGTACTTTTTGAAAAATTTTCTTAGAAAATGTGTGTCATTTGGTGACCCCTAACAACATTGATGGCTTCCCCAATGTTATTAGGGTCGCAGATTCAAATCCTGACGAATGACACACATTCTTCGAACAAAGTTTCTCAAAACTACTAAGGTCGGCATATATATATATATATATATATATATATATATATATATATATATATATATATAGGCAGCAATCTCTCTCTCTTTTTTTTAAAAATCATATCACCCCGAGCAAGGCGATAACGCCACTGATGTGCAGGGAGCTACATAAGAGTAAAAAGATTAGAGGAGAGTGAAGAGAAGGACGAACCAGTTAGAAAGAAGCAAGAGAAGGATGGGAATACAGGTGTGATGACAATTGCAAAGGTAGAGAGAAAGGAAAGGATATACAGGACGGTGTGGGGAGAAGTAGGGTCAAGTAATTAAGAGATGAGTATTGACCTTGCATTTAAATTCCTGGAGGTTGCAGCCATCAGGAAAGCAAGAATAAGGAAGCGAGTTCCACAGGCGGTAAGTGCGAGAAAAGAAGCTGAGGGAGTAGAATTGTTTCTGACTGTGAATGGGTGAGACCCAGATGCCAGTCTGGTTGCACGAGTAAACACCTGTTGCGGGGGCACTAGTGACTTAAGTTCGTTGGAACAGAAGCCATGGAAGTATTATTTTATACACGTTTCATTAAAAAGGACAGATAAGTTGTGTCTTTTTTTATGCAAGTTTTCATGTGATCTTATGTTTTCCTTTTTTTTTCTTTTATTGAGGACATAAATTATATAAAAATTGTCCAAATGTTTTGTTTGCCCGAGCGCTTTCGGCTATATTTTTAGCCATTTTCGAGGATGAGTGTTATTTTACTTGTGACTGGGTGTAAGTGGTGTTATGTATAACGTGGAGTAGTGTTATGTACTGTTGAGTGTTGGGTTTTTCGTTTTTTTATTAATAGGGCCTCTATTATTTTTAGTCTTTTTTTTTGCATGTGAATGATGCTGTGATATTTGTGTTGTCAACAAGTATCTTCCAGATAATGTTTAGTAGGTCTCCGTGTGTGTTTAAATGAGATCGAACTGAGCTCTGTTGAGTGATGTAGCATCTGTCTTGGAGTCAGTTTCATCGTGGCATGGGCAATATAATTATTTACGAAATTAGGATCAAGAACGCAGAATCAGGATCTAGAATTCATAAAGAGAGAAAATCGTAATATATATATATATATATATATATATATATATATGTGTGTGTGTTATTAATAAAACCTATATATATATATATATATATATATATATATATATATATATATATATATACAGGTTTCATTAATAATATATATATATATGAAACCTGCATGTAGGTAAAATCCCAAAACAGATCCTATTAATATTAAAAATGGTCCAAGTAGAGGTTTTGATGTAAATAGTATTATCTATTTACAGAGCCAAATATGTATATTTTCAAATAAAACTCTGAAAATGACATATGTTGTATGGTCATTTCAGCGAAGAAACCTCGCTTCTTCAGCAATAAATTCTTTATTGGGATAAAATATATATAGTGGAAGGTCATTCAAAAAGAAATTCATTTACGGGAAGTTTACACGAGAGAAGGAAAAAGAAATAAGAACAAAGGGAGGAGGAGTTAAGAGAGTAGATTATGTTAGAAGGTTATATATATATATATATATATATATATATATATATATATATCCCTCTTTTTGATTATTTTTTTCTTATGCAAGATACTACTCAATAGTAGCTACATCAATATATATTCAGAAATGATAAGTCCTCTGAGTAAATGGTATCATGGCTGAGACTAAAAACTACAATTATGCATACTTAGAGCCAAACCCGAAGCAAAAACTAAAATAAAAGAGCTGAAAAAATACAGACATACAGGCAGATAAACACACACACACACAAACATCTTGCCTTATATATATATTATCGATTTTCTGAACTATTGTAAGAACTGTAACCTTGAAACTTCTGAATATCGTTTCTTATGTCTTTGTCTATGAGTGCATCAAATTTGATTAAAATCGGACCACTCCTTCTATAATCCGATTTTTTCGATTATCGATTTTCAATATTTATCGGGGGTACCTTGACACAAAATCTAGCTAAGAACACTCGCAGACGCTTATAGTACAACTGTGTAAATTTTCAAGAAAATTGGTTCAGCCGTTTCGGAGTCTATAGGTAACGGACACACACAGACACACACACACGCACACACAGAGACAAAGTTACCTTTATAAATAAGTTTAGATTTACATTAGATTTTGTAAGCTTTCGCCCAGAAGGTAGCCTCTTTTGTTGGGTAGTGAATCTTACCCCATTGTTAAGGGATAAAGTCTTTGGCAGGATAATTTGCAGCGATGACTCTTCTGGAGCCACGACAGAATTTTGTCAGTTAAGTGCCATACGTGAAATACGTTTGGGCGATCATGTCTCATGACAGGACTGACTGGGCAGAAGTTTATTCCGCAGTAGGTGGCCATTGCTTTCTGCGGTAGACTGGTTGCCTGTCAAGGCTGTAGAACCCAATCTGTCCTATTATTTAACCCATAACTGGAAGAAAGAAACGGATTAATAGCTTTCCCAATGGTATTTGTGCGTAAGTGAATACAATAAATTCAACTGGAAATTGAACTCGGCTTCCAGATTTCTCGTTCCGAGCCGATATCCACTGCACCACAACGCACCCCCGCACGACAGAATAATAAGCGAAGATTACATCGCCTCTGGCGTTGTCTCGCTGATTTGTCTTTTTTCGGTTATACTCCTGCGGCCAAGACAATTGACAATGGGAAGTAATCAACGATATATTTTCCCATTATCATACCTGTAAATAGAACCTGCTGGAGTAAGGAAAACGTTTGACACATTCGATATTTGAACCTATAGAGTCGAAGCGCAAGAAAGCGGCGCTTAACTTGATATAGTCGAGTATAATATAATACAATATAAATTCTGTTTTTTGTTTTTATAATCGTGTGGCCCCAAGCAAGGCATTTTACTACTCCTGTTGTGCAGGGGTTTACATAGAAGGAATGTTATGAGAAAGAGTGACAGGTTACAGGGGGTCCCAGGAAGATTGTATAAGAAGGAAGAGAATACTGATGAGAGTGGGGTAGACGGAGAAAAAAGCATGAGAGAGAGGATGCAAGTTAATGAGACCGGAGATAACTACTGACTTTATATTTAACTTCTTGGAGATTATAGCTGTCGGGAAAGCAAGTATGCGGAAGGGAATTCCACAGGTAGGAAGTGCGAGAAAAGAAGCTGCTGGAGTAGAATTTGCGTTTACAATTTATCGGTTTCACAGTAAAAGGGTGGGGCCTACTTGCTAATCTTGTTGTTCGAGGAAATTCATGCATAGGCGGTACCAGTGAGTTAAGTTCATCGGAGCAGAAGCTGTAAAAGTATTTGTAGAAGAGACACAGGAAAGCCACACTGCGTCAGTGAGAAAGCGACTGTATCCTATATGCCATGTTTGGATCGATCACAAGTTGGGATTTTCCGTTGGATTCGGTCGAGGACACCTAAATGGATAGCAGGAGCACCCGACCAGATATGCCAGCAATACTCAATGCACGGGCGGATGGTAGACTTGTATATGTGCAGGATTGTTTCGGATGGGAGAAACTTCCTGGCCCTACACAGAGAACTGACTTTCTTAGCAGCGGATTTAGCTATGGATTCTATATAGTTATTCCACTTGAGGTCTGATGTGAGAGTTAATCCGAGGAGGCGCAGTGTTTTACTTTCAGGGAGAGAAGCTTGATCCATGTTAATGGGCGGGAGGAACGATTGTCTGTAATGGTTAACCCTCTAGGGCCATTCGTATCATATTTGATACAGTATTTCCCTATAAGGAAACATTTGGTATTTCCCTACAAGGAAACATTTGGTATTCATTGACTGAGCAGTCAGTACTGCTTTCATTTGAAATTTATAAAATATTTCTCTTAAAAAATTTTTCAGGAAAATATTTCTTTCAAGGCTTGTTTTCATACTGTATCAAATATGATACGAATGGCCCTAGAGGGTTAATAGATAGCAGCTTCGTTTTGGAAGTATTAAAATTTATGAGCCATTCCTTACCCCAGTCCACCACGGATTGGAACTCGGCAGCGAGTTTTGCTTTGTCAGCCTCGGTAGATTTTTGATCGAGGCGAGAGTAAACCGTAGTGTCGTCAGCGCATATGCCTACTTGGGATCTGATTACATCGGGAAGATCGTTAATGTAGATAAGGAAAAGCGTAGGACCTGTTGCCGATGATGATGAAATGCAAAGTTTCCGATTTTATCCCCCCCTTTTTTTTTTCAGGGAATTGCAGGAAAATCTCATCCGATCACATGCTGCAGGTAAATATTTTTTTGTTTTAAATTTTACATTTTTTTTTTACTTTTTAAAATTTTTTTCTTTTATTTCTTTTTTAATTTAATTTAATTTTTTTCATTTTTTTTTTCTTATATTGTACTTAAAGATGTCATAAAGGATCATGTTTAAACTACTAAACATATGTTTACACAATTTAGGATATATTCAAAAATACGAATGATCTTGAGGAAAACAATTCTTCATTTACATACGGTCTATTATCCTCATCTTTGTTATTATCGGCCGTTGTGCCCTTCGGCTGTTTTCGGGTGTGTGTCGATCCGGATAACTTTTAGAAAATTTCGAAATGAACCCTTTATTTAATCTACGGGGGTAGATTGTTCTCGTTCCCCTGCCCATGTCTACGGATATCTTGTCTAGTTCTTAATTTTTAGCAGTGCTAATGATAACTAGGATGTGCGTTGCGGTGCAGTGGATATCGGCTCGAAACGAGAAATCGGGAAGCCGAGTTCGAATTCCAGTTGAATTCGTTGCATTCACTTACGCCCAAATACCCTTGTGAAAGGTATTAATCCGTATATTCCTTCCAGTTATGGGTTAAATAACAGGTCAGATTAGGTTCTATAGTCTTGGCTGGCAACTACTCTACTGCAGAAAGAAATGGCAACCTACTGCGAGCTAATCTTCTGCCCAGTCAGTCATCTCTCTTTCGGGACATGATTGCCCAAAGCGTGTATCACGTATGGCACTTAGCTGACTGACTGAATATAATAGTTGAAAACATGATTAAGGCTTCTACTGTGTATAAAGTGGGGGATCAGTTTTTTATTGTCAAGGAGTAATAAACTTACCCCCCCACTAATTATTGCTTAATAATATAATACATCTCTTCCCCATCTAGCTATGAGTCAAATAACACCACAGATTGGGTTCTATAGCACTGGATGGCAACCAGTCTACCGCAGAAAGCAATGGTAACCTACTGCGTGATAATCTTCTATCCAGTCAGTCATGTCTCTTTCGGGACATGATCGCCCAAAGCGTGTATCACGTATGGCACTTAACTGACTGACTGAATTATAACTTAGTAGTACTAAAATGAAAAAAAAATTCAAATTCTTGAATTTTACCTAAATCAACAGCCACCTGAAGAAGGTAGGAGAGCAGTAAAGCCCAAACGTTCTCACTCTTTTTACCATGCTTTGTTCACAAAAACAAAACCGTGGAAAAAATGGAGTATTTTTTGCTATATTTTTGGATGGAACTGCGAGATTCTCACTTTCCCGCCTTGACAGAGGTTTTGTTAGAGGAAGACTTAGTTTCTACTCTGCAACCACTTTCCCTGAAGACAACGTTTAAAACCACTTTCTAACTTATCTCTCTTTTCCCTGGCAAATGTTCAAATGAATTCCAATCTTTAGTTTCACTAGTCCAGGTCCTTACAATCGGGAGATGCCATAACAATTCCACGGTTTCGAATCCTCGTCATTTCCGCTGTGTCTCAAATAGCCTTTCCTCACTAACTCCGACATAGGTGCTTCCCCAAACATTAAAATTTAACCTCTTCAAGGGTCAATCGTTATATATCCTTCTTATCCTCATAATCTTCATTTCCTACCGCTTGTTCATTCATATCACACCTCATTCATCATAAATATTTAGAATTTAGATCCCTACCTTGAGTCAGTCTGTGATAGACGCTCATGTCTCTTCCGATTCATGACTGACTCAGCCGTAGGTTGCTGCGTCTTTTTGAAGTAGACCGGTTACCAACCAAGGCTATAGAATCCAGTCTAATCTGCTATTCAACCCATAGATGGATTCATATCTTTCCCAAGTGTATTTGCTTGTAAGTGAATGTAACGAATTCAAATGGAACTCGAACTCAGATCTCCGAATTCTCAGTCCGAGCCATTATACATTACACCCACATCCACACAATATTTAAGATGCAACTGAAACTTTATTAAATATAGGAATAAATTATTTACGATACCGAAAATTCTTTTCAGTAAGTGATTTTTCCCACCATTTTTGGAGTAGCTTGTACAAAAAGCATTGAGACCAATCTTTTACGATAAAATATGTCCGTGGTGATGCCTAGTATTGCAACCTTAGGCTACGGTAGGCACACTAGTATTGCTGAAAAGCTGGTGGTTACTTTCAGTGGCGATTCTAAGGCGGGGTGGGCAGAAATGGCAAAGCCCCTCCCCCACTGGATTTTGCTGGCCCCCTCGGTTGGCCCCACCACTTTCATAAGCTTAAAACATTTATGAAACTGACAGACACACTAATATTGCTGAGAAGCTGGCGGTCACATTCAATGGCTATTCTAAGGCGGGGGTGGGCAGAAATGACAAAGCCATCCCCCCCACGGATTTTTGCTGGCTCCTCGGTTGGCCCTACCACTTTCATAAGCTTAAAACATTTATGAAACTGATCAGTCTCTGATTTTGATAAAATTTGATTTTCAGCACGTTTCCCTCTGCGTTTTCTTTTTCATTTGGCTTTTTAGGGACACCTACAGAGTTTTGTAGAAGAAAAAATCAGCGCGAACAAATCACACTGTTCTGCTAGTATTGACATTGGTATTAACCCTTTGATTTTGTTTTGAAATTAACCTATTGCGTTCCAACAGCTTCAGAGTGGAAAAGATGGCAAGAATAGATTAGAATTCCACTACTATAAAAAAAGTTATTCTGTTTAATTTAGTGAAGTGACATACTTATACTAAAACTCATTCCTAAGTTGTGTATACGATTGGGGTGTCGTATGAAAATGAAGACGTTGCTTGATTCCCCCCACCCTCAGAAAAATATCGACCCCTAAGTATCGCTCCCACTTTCCGAGTTTCACAATCGCCACTGGTCACATTATATACGAGATGTACGAAAAATAAATCTGGTTTTTATTAAAAAAATCCAAAAGTCGTGCTATACATAAAGTAGACTTATACAAGAGTATATACGGCAGCTAAATTATCGAAAAAGGATGAAGAAAAAGTAATTTTTGAAACGCTTTATTCAAGGTTTCGTCTCGTTATTTTGGAGAGGGTTAAATATCATAAAAATCATTTTTTTGTTGCCAGTTGTGCTATACATACGTTAACATATTTCTGTTGTAGTTAAGATTCTTTACAGCTTTTTAGTGGCTGTAAACCTATTTGGTAGGCCTATATTCCTCACAGTACTTCAACTTGACGGGTCCCCTCTATTTTGCCCTTCGTCTGTCAACTATGAAAAATAAACATCTTCATGAAAAAAAATCCAAAAGTCGTGCTATACATAAAGTAGACTTATACAAAAGTATATACACAAGTAACATTTTTCTGGGGAAGTTAAACTCATGTCTTTTTGCTGATCGTATCATATCTGGTAGGCTTACAAAAATATGGGGTTTCACTATACACAGGTACTTTTTGGAGGGGGGTTAAATATCATAAAAATTAAATCATGAAAAGCATTTTTGTTGCTAGTTGCGCTATACATACATTAACATTTTTCTGATGGGGTTAAAATTCAAGCCTTTTTAGTGAATGTAAACCTATCTGGTAGGCCTACATTACACACGGTACCTCAACTTGACGGGTCCCCTCTATTTTGCCCTTCGTCTGTCAACTATGAAAAATAAACATCTTCATGAAAAAAAAATCCAAAAGTCGTGCTATACATAAAGTAGACTTATACAAGAGTATATACGGCAGCTAAATTATCGAAAAAGGATGAAGAAAAAAGTAATTTTTGAAACGCTTTATTCAAGGTTTCGTCTCGTTATTTTGGATGAAAAAAAATGCGTCAAATTTTGTCTGCATCTAAAGGCATCACGTGGTTTTTGGCGCTTTTTTAGTTTCTTTTTCTTTCATTTTTTTCTTTTTTTTCTTTCTTTCTTTTTTTTTCTTTTTGTTTATCAGCTAACTCCCTAAGCTGGATTAAAGTCGATATATTTGGATATATTTTCTTTCAGTTGGAAAGGTTACTTCCGGTTGAAAACGGACCCAACTGAAACATTTCTCAAACATAATCTTTTCTTTGTTGTTTAAAACTGAAATTGTTGTGTATGGTTTTCTAAATTCTCAAAATGCTTTTATGAGATGAAACATTAGATTGGGTTTCGTTTAAATAATTGAGAAATGTTTGGATGAATTCAGTTTTTCTCTTCATTTCACTTCCAGATAGTTGAATTGCTGGAAAAGAAGTACAATATATATATATATATATATAAGTCGATATATTTGGATATATTTTCTTTCGGTTGGAAAGGTGACTTCCGGTTGGAAGCGGACCCAACTGAAACATTTGTCAAACATAATCTTTGTTGTTTAAAACTGAAATTGTTAAGTATGTTTTTTTGTTTCTTTTTCTTTCATTTTTTTGTTCTTTTTCTTTCTTTCCTTTTTTTTTTTTTTTTGTTTATCCGTTATTCATTTATTTGGGCGGACCCCATTCTCGGAATCCACAACAGTGGTGATGCCCAGTATTGTCATAAAGGACACATGGTCCAGTAGACATAGTCATTCGTTGGTTAGTTCCAGTGACTTGACCCAAAGAGTTGTGAGTTCAATACCAGGCTACAGCACTGGTGAAAGAATAACTTAGAGTTGAGTTAAAGGGAGATAACTACTAGAAGTGATATTGCACAAGGAATGAGAATTATATGATCTAGCAATCAAAGTGAAGGTTTCATTTCAAAATTCTTAGAACCTGAAGAAGGCCGTACAACAGCCGAAACGCGGTAAACATGGCAATAAATATAAGGACAACAATCCGATCAGTGTAAATTTTTAAAAAAATCATAGATCGCACTATACATTATTATAAAACGGAATGTCATATCTCCTCTGATTTACAGTCACTTACTGAAAACACTCAAATTTCTGTAGCGCACCAACAATTCTGGCTTCGAATTGGATTTTTACATTGTCTCAGAAACCCATTAAAACAGGCTCCGAGTTCCACTTGCTAAATAGCAAGTGGAACTCGGAGCCTGTTCCGTTGTTTGATAAATTTAAATGAACGTATCACGTTCTTGCTTACGTCTGCACCGCCAGATCGCTAACTAACATCACAAATTTCTTCTTTCCTCACACATATACATGAAAATATTAATCTGCGAATGAGAACCCTGGAAATCATAGCCAGAAACAAAACCTAAGAAATCTAACAAGCCTACGCGAAAATTTTGGTTCGCTATATAAATCGCCAAGAAAGTTGAATTCGTCTGAAGGGCTTACAGGCTGATACGCATTTGGTCGATCAGCCACACCCCTGCCTTACCTTCTCACCCAACGTCACGTCAAGTCCTTACCCCTCTTCCTCACACATTGTCTACAAGGAAGAAAGAAAGAACAACCCGTCAACGTCAAGATTACTACGACAGAAGGAAAGAGATCAACACAGAGCTTCCGACTACCCAACACACTCTCCAAGCAATACATATTTGTTCCCTTTCTTCTTCTCTTAACCTTCCGTCCCCTTCGAAGGACAACATCTTTAGGAACTGATGCTTATCTTCATGAATATTACATACATACAGACGGCCAGCCTAAAACAAATTCATACCAACATCTGACGCCTAAGAATGAAGGACAACCAAATTCGTCAACCCTTCGTCAGTAATTATCCAATAAACGAGATAAATTCACATCTGCCTCTGTTATAATTCTTCTTGCAACCATATGCTTGCAAATACACGAGTGTTTACGGTAATCACAATCTTTTTATCGATTAAGAACCCTAACAAATAAGAAAATTTATTGTGTCTATTTTTAATCAGGTAGTTTTCGGTTATATCTTTTTAAGGTGTCGGGAAATCATTGTCACCAGACAGAATTCGAATGCTTTTTGCGGTGAGAATCAATATTTTGGCCAAGGGAAACAGCGGAATTTCTTTGAACACACTGAATCAGTACATAGAAGCTTTCAACAGTAAGTATTACCCCTTCGTTGGCAATTTCAATATATTTTTTTCTAAAATAAAATATAGTCTTAATGTTCACTCAGTTGATGAGTCTTCTAAAATATCGCTGAACTTGTGCTTATTTCTCATAACTTCACATATATACGGGGTGTATCAAAAATACTTTCACAAACTTTGAGGGCATGCTGGGCACCTGGACGTGGTGTAATGGTTAGCAAACTTGTTTTGCTAGAATCAGTAGAATTGAGTAGAAAGTTTCATTTTCACTGAGTGCCCCATACTCTCGGCCTTGTGCCACATTTAAGTAGCACTCAGAAAATCACCTTTAGAGGCGGGTTCTTCACAACAAAACAAATACAAAATTCCGGAAATCGCGCACACACACTTATATATATATATATATATATATATATATATATATATATATATATATATATGTAAATAAGGGTCGCAGGTTCGAATCCTGCTAGATAGTAAACATTTATCGTAAATAATCAGGCCGGTAAATATAAAATACTGTTTAATTAAAATATCTACTTAAATATGAGTATCGGTAAAAATAATGTCCAAAATTTATATATATATATAAAGTAAATTAACCTAGTGAGCCAACAAACCCCTCCAAGGTTTCATCTAAACGGATCTTCAGGGAAGAGCCAGCCTTCCCTGAAGATCCATTTAGGTGAAACCTTGGTAGGTTTGTTGGCTCACTAGGTTTAATTTACTTATTCTGCTCTGTTTAAGTATTGAGTGCTTTTTTGTTATTGATTACTCGTCTCGGGTTTTTTTTTGGGTTACGTACTGGCTCGGTCCAAATCACTTTGGCTGATGTTCATTGCTCTTCTTTTTTTTTCTTTTTTTTTTAAACCATTTTTTCCTTTTTTCATTTTTCCCTCCGCGTATATAATATATATATTTTAATTCATATACTTCAATCCAAGGGAAAAAAGCAGGAAGGTAAATTCCAAAAACCCGATCCTAATTAATATTAAAAATTTTATTTTCATATTAAAAAATGATACAGGAAGAGAGCTCCATGTAATAAAATATTACAGAGCAAATATAAATTAAAAAAGGATTAATTCAATGATGTTGAATGGCCATTTCGATATGAAGATCCCCACGGGGATAGCACATCACCTCAGCAACAGAAAAATCATTTCAGAAACTCATATATATAATACATATATATAATATATAATATATATATATAATATATATATATATATAATATATAATATATATATATATATATATATATATATATATATATATATATATATATATATATATAAATTTCAACATCACTGACATAAGGTCTGCTGTCGGGAAAGTTGTTTCACTGTGTTGTGCTAGACAATTTTTCTCACCCGAATCTATCTGAACCATTATAAGTTTGCGGTTCGTCTGTGCTTTGATTATTCTTGCCACAAATTGGAGTAGATATACTAAACTATCGCCCGGTTCACACTCCACCCACGTCGATTGAACAGGTGAAGAGGCTCATCCCTCGTTCCTTGTTTAGGATGTGGTTTCCGGCTTTCTCTTTTCCAATCTTTTCACACTTTTCTTTTTTTTCAATTGGAGCAGATAGACTAAACTATCGCCCGGTTCACACTCCACTCACGTCGATTGAACAGGTGAAGAGGCTCATCCCTTGTTCCTTGTTTAGGATGTGGTTTCCGGCTTTCTCTTCTCTTTGCCAATCTTTTCACTCCTACGTAGCCCCCTGCGCTTCAGTGGCGTTACCGCCTTGCTCGGGGTGATATGATTAAAAAAAAAAAATCTGAGTTGGTGCTTCTGATACGTATCTAAGTTTTCTTGACAAAATTGAAAGAATCTGCAATATTATCGGTCATGGCTTGGCATCATCACGTTTCTGAAGCATTTATGTAGCTTTTCTGTTTCTATAAATACTTCCGTGGTAATTGTTCTGATGAACTTCCCTCTATCGTATTTAGACTTTTATGAATTTAAGCGCAGGACTAGATTGATTAGGATGTGCGTTGTGGTGCATTGGATATCGGCTCGGAACGAGTAATCGGGGGAGCCGAGTTCGAATTCCAGCTGAATCCATTGTATTCACTTACGCGCAAATACCCTTGGGAAAGGTATTAATCCGTCTCTTCCTTCCAGTTATGGGTTAAATAACAGGACAGATTGGGTTCTATAGCCTTGGTCGGCAACCAGTCTACCACAGAAAGCAATGGCAACCTACTGCGGGATAATCTTCTGCCCAGTCAGTCATGTCTGTTTCAAGACATGATCACCCAAGTGTGTATCATGTATGGCACATAACTGACTGACTGACTGACTGAATATAATAGTTGGAAACAAAATTAAAATATTTACTGGGCATAAAGTGGGGGATCGGTTTTCTATTGTTATGAAGTAATAAACTGATCCTCCACTAATTAATACTTAATATAATAATGTAATATAATCTATCGCTTCTTCCTCCAGCTATGAGTTAAATAACAGGACAGATTGGGTTCTATAGCCTTGGTCGGCAACCAGTCTACCGCAGGAAGCAATGGCAACCTACTGCGGGATAATCGTCTGCCCAGTCAGCCATGTCTCTTTCGAGCCATGATCGCCCAAGCGTGTTTCACGTATGGCACTTAACTGGCTGACTGAATATAATAGTTGAAAACATGATTAAGGCTTCTACTGTGTATAAAGTGGGGGATCAGTTTCATATTGTCATGAAGTAATAAACTAATCCTCCACTAATTACTACTTAATAATATAATACATCTCTTCCCCCTCCAGCTATGAGTCAAATAACAGGACAGATTGGGTTCTATAGTCTTGGCTGGCAACCAGTCTACCGTAGAAAGCAATGGCAACCTACTGCAGGATAATCTTCTGCCCAGTCAGTTATGTCCCTTTCGAGACATGATCGACCAAGCGTGTATCACGTATGGCACTCAACTTTTTTCCCTTCCACTTTATCACTTTTCAAACTTGTACGTTATGTCAGTTATGTCTGGTACAAGGCCAATTCCAAACGTAGCCAATAATCCCCACATTTAAAGATATCAGGTTGTTGTATAAAAAATAAGTAGAATTTTGTTAATAGAACTGGATACTCCATATTATTTGCGAGAAGAAAAATGTTCATTGAGAAAATGCATGTAGTTTTGTAGTTAAAATAGCTCAAAGAGAAACGTAAGTATTTAAAATGTCCACAGAAGTTTAGAGTTCATGGCTGTATAGTAGCAGAATGTAAAGTCTTATATTCCTTCCTCTTTTGGGAAGTTGTCGACAGGGTGAGAGAGAAGATTAAACAGATAAAAAATTGTACTTAGCGCGTACAATGCTTTTAGTCGCTTGGATATTTGAACCTTATTTTATGAGTTGAATAATTCCAACGGCTCTTAATACGAAAGAGTAGGTTACTTACTGTTTAGTCTTTTGCTGTTGCTTCCAATATGCGTCCCAGAAATTTTAGCTGTATATTTCCGCATTCAATTATATATAATTTCAGTTTCTATTTTCTATGAAATTTTCTCATTATCTACATGTTCTGTCCGGGGTATTTTCAATATCTGCTGATAGAATCACACCCTCATCAAGACGAGTCTCTTCATCTGTGAAAAGAATGTGCAGCACCCGCTTTCATTTAGAGCATTAGATATCACATAGCAGCTCACCATTTTTTTTTTTTTGTTTGTTTCTAAAGTCATTTTATTTTCTCTTAATACATTGCTTAGTTTCTGAAAATTATGAGGAAATTGTCCCACATTAAGTACCATACAGTTGTTCCAAGGCTTTTTTTCTCTGGGCCCCATTTCAGAATGGAAAATTACTCGCACCTCAACAAATAGATAGGGTTAAGGGGTGATAACTGCTGATTCCAAATTGGAACATTATCATTGATATTTCTCTTCAATTCTTCTTAATCGATATATATAAAAGACAATCTGTGAGTCTGTGTGTGACTGTTCTCTATGCACGCCTACATTTTTTAAGCTACGCCATTCAAACTGTCTAGGGACACATATCTACAGGGAAGCCAGGTCGACACATACTTTTTGAGTTTAAGTTCAGCAATTTTTCCTTTAGCACTTTTTGGCCAATGGAACCGATTGTTTACATTTGCTCCGTAAAACATCTAAGATGGTTGCTGAATTACGTCACAGAAATCAAATCACACGTGTCAAACGAGACTAAAATAAAAAAGAATGAGCCTTTATATTTAATTTTTATTCCGACGTTTTAAAAGTTCATTTGGTGAAGAAAAAATGTGAATATTTTTCCCCATAATTTTGAAAGAAAAGAAATATTTTAAAAAAAGTGTTTTTTCAAACAAAAACAAAATATGTAAAAAAACAAAAAGTGCAAATGGTTAATTTAATTATTTAAGTCTTTTTTTTTTAAAATTTAATATTTCATACTTCAGAAAATAAAATTTAAAAAAATTAAGCTTTTTTTTTTTTTTTTTTTTTTTTCGCTAAATATTTCATGCAGGTAATCAACTGTCTGTAATTCGTTTGGCAGTAATGTAACTTTTTCCTCGAAAATTAAATGTCTACATTTTTATATATTCTTGGAAATTTTCTGAAATTCATTTAGTCAACAAAAAATGTAAATATTTTCTCCCGTAATTTTGAAACAAACGCAATGTTGTTTACAATGTCACACAAAACATCAACTCACGTTTACGCAAAACAAATGAAAATAGTTTTGTTAATGGAATTTTTGAACAATTTTTAAACAACATTTTTTTATATAATTATTTTTTATATAACTGAGTTTTAAAGTGAGGCGGCGACTACAAGCGCTCGTTAATCGCAACACGCTGCATTAATCATCTAATTAAAAAATGTTCTGAGTTGCACGGGCAACGCCGGGCTATGATGCTAGTACTTGATATAATGCAAAAATATCACAATGATAAAATCGGCCAATAATTGTTAAAAACTATACTGGGACTCCTGTATGCAATTACAAGTAATCCATAATAACAGTTAGTCAGAACATTATTATTGATAACTCTCAGCTCTAATTTGCTGACCCTAGTTACTTTATATACTTGATATAATGCGAAAATAACACAATGATAAAATTGGTCAATAATCTAAACTTATTTATAAATGGAACTGTGTGTGTGTGTCTGTATGTCTGTGTCTGTATGTCTGTGTCCGTTACCCATAGACTCCGAAACGGCTGAACCGTTTTTCTTGAAAATTTACCCAGTTGTATTATAAGCGTCTGCGAGTGTTCTTAGCTAGGTTTTGTGTCGAGGTACTTCCGATAAATATCGAAAATCAATAATCGAAAAAATAGGATTATAGAAGGAGTGGTCCGATTTTAATCAAATTTGATACACTCATAGACAAAGACATAAGAAACGATATTCAGAAGTTTCAAAGTTGTAGTTCTTACAATAGTGTAGAAAATAGATTATATATATATATATATATATATATATATATAAAAGGCAAGACGTTTGTGTGTGTCTGTATATCTGCCAATATGTTTGTATTTTTCCACTCCTTTTATTTTAGTCTCAGTCATGATATTTTAGTCTCAGTCATGATATCATTTACCCAGAGGAGTTATTTAGCCTTAAAAATTCAGTTTACGACGAAAAAATCTTATTTGATATGGATACCAGGAAATCAAAATTTGACTTACATCCATTCATTTTTCTTTCAGTCTACGGTTTCGCTTTAACTGGAAACAGCTATTGCTTTTTAGTTTTTCGTGCCAACGTCCAAAGAGTCTGAGCTCCAGGACCATGGATTAGTTTTAAAGCTTTCATTACACCCGAGGCTATACTGCTAGTTATTTATAACTATTTATACTGGGGACTCCTGCACGCAATTACAAGCAATCTATAATATTTTAAATTTTGAAATCATATTTATTCTTGGCATATGAATTTTTAAAACTATTTTTAAATCTGTCTTTCAGTCATTCCGCCTCACCGGCTATCCTCTTCTGTTAGCACTTATAGGGTGTGCTGCATCATTTGGGAACCGCTGTACTATATTATAGAAGATTAGATATTACATAGCAGTTCAGAATTTCTTTTCTTTTCTTTACGATTATTTTCCCATTTCTTAATACTTAACTTAGTTTCTGTAATAATCTTTTGCTATTAATATCCTTACTGAATTTCCATGTTCATTTTCCATCTGTTACTAAATTTTTAAATGGTCCTGGGCATGAAAGTAAACTGCATCCGGCAGCAAGGCACCTGATTGTTGTGAGGAGCATGGAACCACCTCTTAATTGCTATTGTTCTCAGGTTCACTCTGACCCGGAGTGGTAGCACCTGTTAGGGTCCCAGCTATGGGCAAATAGTTAACCCCCAAACTGGGATCAAAACACTATGAAAGTATAAAAATAGACTTTTATAGAAATATATACATGAAAATAAACTTTTATAGAAAAATATATTTTTGAAAGAAAAATATTACCAAAATATATTTTTGAAGAAAAAAATATTACCATAACATATTTTTGAAAGGAAAAAAATACTTTTAACAAAACATTTTGAATATAAAATTAGAAGACATTTTCAGTTTTCTAAAATAACAACGAATAAAAACAAAAAGTTTTCATTAAAACCTGCTTAATTCAGCCTTCTCACTATAACCGAACATTTAAAAAATACCATAAAACCCCAACTTTTTGGGGATCAAATAACCCACGGATGTGTCAGTATACCGTTAAACAAAACTCAAACTCTAAAATAAAAAAAGAATAAAAACAAACGATTTTCATTAAAATCTGACTAATTCAGCCTTCTCACTATAACCGAACATTTAAAAAATACCTTAAAACCCCAACTTTTGGGATCAAATAACCCACGGATGTGTTGATATACCGTTAAACAAAACTCAAACTCTAAAATAAAAAAAAGAATAAAAACAAACGATTTTCATTAAAATCTGACTAATTCAGCCTTCTCACTATAACCGAACATTTAAAAAAATACCTTAAAACCCCAACTTTTTGGGATCAAATAACCCACGGATGTGTTGTTATGCCGTTAAACAAAACTCAAACTCTAAAATAAAAAAAAGAATAAAAACAAACGATTTTCATTAAAATCTGACGAATTCAGCCTTCTCACTATAACCGAACATTTAAAAACCTCATAAAACCCCAACTTTTTGGGATCAAATAACCCACGGATGTGTTGATATGCCGTTAAACAAAACTCAAACTCTAAAATAAAAAAAGAATAAAAACAAACGATTTTCATTAAAATCTGACAATTCAGCCTTCTCACTATAACCGAACATTTTAAAAATACCTTAAAACTACAACTTTTTGGGATCAAATAACCCACGGATGTGTTAATTATACCGTTAAACAAAACTCAAACTCTAAAATAAAAAAAGAATAAAAACAAACAATTTTCATTAAAATCTGACTAATTCAATAGCCTCACTATAACCGAACATTTAAAAAATACCTTAAAACCCCAACTTTTGGGATCAAATAACCCACGGATGTGTTGATATGCCGTTAAACAAAACTAAAACTCTAAAATAAAAAAAGAATAATAAAAAAAAAAATTTTCATTAAAATCTGACTAATTCAGCCTTCTCACTATAACCGAACATTTAAAAAAATACCTTAAAACCCCAACTTTTTGGGATCAAATAACCCACGGATGTGTTGATATGCCGTTAAACAAAACTCAAACTCTAAAATAAAAAAAGAATAAAAACAAACGATTTTCATTAAAATCTGACGAATTCAGCCTTCTCAATATAACCGAACATTTAAAAAATACCTTAAAACCCCAACTTTTGGGATCAAATAACCCACGGATGTGGTGATATACCGTTAAACAAAACTCAAACTCTAAAATAAAAAAAAGAATAAAAACAAACGATTTTCATTAAAATCTGACGGAATTCAACCCTTCTCACTATAACCGAACATTTAAAAAATACCTTAAAACCCCAACTTTTTTGGGATCAAATAACCCACGGATGTGTTGATATGCCGTTAAACAAAACTCAAACTCTAAAATAAAAAAAGAATAAAAACAAACGATTTTCATTAAAATCTGACTAATTCCAGCCTTCTCACTATAACCGAACATTTAAAAAATACCTTAAAACCCCAACTTTTTGGGATCAAATAACCCACGGATGTGTTGATATGCCGTTAAACAAAACTCAAACTCTAAAATAAAAAAAAAAGAATAAAAACAAACGATTTTCATTAAAATCGGCAATTCAACCTTCTCACTATAACCGAACATTTAAAAAATACCTTAAACCCCAACTTTTTGGGGATCAAATAACCCACGGATGTGTTGATATGCCGTTAAACAAAACTCAAACTCTAAAATAAAAAAGAATAAAAACAAACGATTTTTCATTAAAATCTGACGAATTCAGCCTTCTCACTATAACCGAACATTTAAAAAATACCTTAAAACCCCAACTTTTTGGGATCAAATAACCCACGGATGTGTTGATATGCCGTTAAACAAAACTCAAACTCTAAAAATAAAAAAAGAATAAAAACAAACAATTTTCATTAAAATCTGACTAATTCAGCCTTCTCACTATAACCGAACATTTAAAAAATACCTTAAAACCCCAACTTTTTGGGATCAAATAACCCACGGATGTGTTGATATGCCGTTAAACAAAACTCAAACTCTAAAATAAAAAAAGAACAAAAACAAACGATTTTTCATTAAAAATCTGACTAATTCAACCTTCTCACTATAACCGAACATTTAAAAATACCTTAAAACCCCAACTTTTGGGATCAAATAACCCACGGATGTGTTGATATGCCGTTAAACAAAACTCAAACTCTAAAATAAAAAAAAAAGAATAAAAACAAACGATTTTCATTAAAATCTGACGAATTCAGCCTTCTCACTATAACCGAACATTTAAAAAATACCTTAAAGCCCCAACTTTTTGGGATCAAATAACCCACGGATGTGTTGATATGCCGTTAAACAAAACTCAAACTCTAAAATAAAAAAGAATAAAAACAAACGATTTTCATTAAAATCTGACGAATTCAACCTTCTCACTATAACCGAACATTTAAAAAATAACTTAAAACCCCAACTTTTTGGGATCAAATAACCCACGGATGTGTTGATATGCCGTTAAACAAAACTCAAACTCTAAAATAAAAAAAGAATAAAAACAAACAATTTTCATTAAAATCTGACTAATTCAACCTTCTCACTATAACCGAACATTTAAAAAATACCTTAAAACCCCAACTTTTTGGGGATCAAATAACCCACGGATGTGTTGATATGCCGTTAAACAAAACTCAAACTCTAAAATAAAAAGAGAATAAAAACAAACGATTTTCATTAAAATCTGACTAATTCAGCCTTCTCACTATAACCGAACATTTTAAAAAATACCTTAAAACCCCCAACTTTTTGGGATCAAATAACCCACGGATGTGTTGATATGCCGGTTAAACAAAACTCAAACTCTAAAATAAAAAAAGAATAAAAACAAACGATTTTTCATTAAAATCTGACGAAAATTCAACCTTCTCACTATAACCGAACATTTAAAAAATACCTTAAAACCCCAACTTTTTGGGATCAAATAACCCACGGATGTGTTGATATGCCATTAAACAAAACTCAAACTCTAAAATAAAAAAAGAATAAAAACAAACGATTTTCATTAAAATCTGACAAAATTCAGCCTTCTCACTATAACCGAACATTTAAAAAAATACCTTAAAACCCCAACTTTTTGGGATCAAATAACCCACGGATGTGTTAATACCGTTAAAACAAAACTCCAAACTCTAAAATAAAAAAAGAATAAAAACAAACAATTTTCATTAAAATCTGACTAATTCAGCCTTCTCACTATAACCGAACATTTAAAAAATACCTTAAAACCCCAACTTTTGGGATCAAATAACCCACGGATGTGTTGATATGCCGTTAAACAAAACTCAAACTCTAAAATAAAAAAAAAAAGAATAAAAACAAACGATTTTTCATTAAAATCTGACTAATTCAACCTTCTCACTATAACCGAACATTTAAAAAATACCTTAAAACCCCAACTTTTTGGGATCAAATAACCCACGGATGTGTTGATATGCCGTTAAACAAAACTCAAACTCTAAAATAAAAAAAGAATAAAAACAAACGATTTTCATTAAAATCTGACAGATTCAGCCTTCTCACTATAACCGAACATTTAAAAAATACCTTAAAGCCCAACTTTTTGGGATCAAATAACCCACGGATGTGTTGATATGCCGTTAAACAAAACTCCAAACTCTAAAATAAAAAAAGAATAAAAACAAACAATTTTCATTAAAATCTGACTAATTCAGCCTTCTCACTATAACCGAACATTTAAAAAATACCTTAAAACCCCAACTTTTTGGGATCAAATAACCCACGGATGTGTTGATATACCGTTAAACAAAACTCAAACTCTAAAATAAAAAAAGAATAAAAACAAACGATTTTCATTAAAATCTGACTAATTTGGCAGCCTTCTCACTATAACCGAACATTTAAAAAATACCTTAAAACCCCAACTTTTTGGGATCAAATAGCCCACGGATGTGTTGATATGCCGTTAAACAAAACTCAAACTCTAAAATAAAAAAAAAGAATAAAAACAAACGATTTTCATTAAAATCTGACGAATTCAGCCTTCTCACTATAACCGAACATTTAAAAAATACCTTAAAACCCCAACTTTTTGGGATCAAATAACCCACGGATGTGTTGATATGCCGTTAAACAAAACTCAAACTCTAAAATAAAAAAAGAATAAAAACAAACGATTTTCATTAAAATCTGACGAATTCAACCTTCTCACTATAACCGAACATTTAAAAATACCTTAAAACCCCAACTTTTTGGGATCAAATAACCCACGGATGTGTTGATGTATGCCGTTAAACAAAACTCAAACTCCTAAAATAAAAAAAGAATAAAAACAAACGATTTTCATTAAAATCTGACGAATTCAACCTTCTCACTATAACCGAACATTTAAAAAATACCTTCACGAAACCCCAACTTTTTGGGATCAAATAACCCACGGATGTGTTGATATGCCGTTAAACAAAACTCAAACTCTAAAATAAAAAAAAGAATTAAAAACAAACGATTTTCATTAAAATCTGACGAATTCCGCCTTCTCACTATAACCGAACATTTAAAAAAATACCTTAAAACCCCATCTTGTTGGCATTAAATAACCCACAGAGGTGTTGATATGCCGTTAAAACAAAAACTCAAACTCTAAAATAAAAAAAGAATAAAAACAAACGATTTTCATTAAAATCTGACTAATTCAGCCTTCTCACTATAACCGAACATTTAAAAAAATACCTTAAAACCCCATCCTGTTGGCATTAAATAACCCACAGAGGTGTTGATATGCCGTTAAAACAAAACTCAAACTCTAAAATAAAAAAAGAAAAGAATAAAAACAAACGATTTTCACTTAAAAATCTGACTAATTCAACCTTCTCACTATAACCGAACATTTTAAAAAAATACCTTAAAACCCCATCCTGTTGGCATTAAATAACCCACAGAGGTGTTGATATGCCGTTAAACAAAACTCAAACTCTAAAATAAAAAAAAAGAATAAAAACAAACGATTTTCATTAAAATCAAACTAATTCAGCCTTCTCACTATAACCGAACATTTAAAAAATACCTTAAAACCCCAACTTTTTGGGATCAAATAACCCACGGATGTGTTGATATACCGTTAAACAAAACTCAAACTCTAAAATAAAAAAAGAATAAAAACAAACGATTTTTCATTAAAATCTGACTAATTCAGCCTTCTCACTATAACCGAACATTTAAAAAATACCTTAAAACCCCAACTTTTTGGGATCAAATAACCCACGGATGTGTTGATATGCCGTTAAACAAAACTCAAACTCTAAAATAAAAAAAGAATAAAAACAAACAATTTTTCATTAAAAATCTGACTAATTCAGCCTTCTCACCTATAACCGAACATTTTAAAAAATACGCCAAAACCCCAACTTTTTTTTGAGATCAAATAACCCACGGATGTGTTGATATGCCGTTAAACAAAACTCAAACTCTAAAATAAAAAAAGAATAAAAACAAACGATTTTCATTAAAAATCCTGACTAATTCAGCCTTCTCACTATAACCGAACATTTAAAAAATGCCTTAAAACCCCAACTTTTTGGGATCAAATAACCCACGGATGTGTTGATATGCCACCGTTAAACAAAACTCAAACTCTAAAATAAAAAAAGAATAAAAACAAACGATTTTCATTAAAATCTGACGAATTCAGCCTTCTCACTATAACCGAACATTTAAAAAATGCCTTAAAACCCCAACTTTTTGGGATCAAATAACCCACGGATGTGTTGATATGCCGTTAAACAAAACCCTAACTCTAAAATAAAAAAAAGAATAAAAACAAACGATTCTCATTAAAATCTGACGAATTCAGCCTTCTCACTATAACCGAACATTTAAAAAATACCTTAAAACCCCATCTTGTTGGCATTAAATAACCCACAGAGGTGTTGATATGCCGTTAAACAAAACTCAAACTCCTAAAATAAAAAAAGAATAAAAACAAACGATTTTCATTAAAATCTGACTAATTCAACCTTCTCACTATAACCGAACATTTAAAAAAATGCCTTAAAACCCCATCCTGTTGGCATTTAAATAACCCACAGAGGTGTTGATATGCCGTTAAACAAAACTCAAACTCTAAAATAAAAAGAATAAAAACAAACGATTTTCATAAAAATCTGACTAATTCAGCCTTCTCACTATAACCGAACATTTAAAAAAATACCTTAAAACCCCATCCTGTTGGCATTAAATAACCCACAGAGGTGTTGATATGCCGTTAAACAAAACTCAAACTCTAAAATAAAAAAAGAATAAAAACAAACGATTTTCATTAAAATCTGACTAATTCAACCTTCTCACTATAACCGAACATTTAAAAAAATACCTTAAAACCCCAACTTTTGGGATCAAATAACCCACGGATGTGTTGATGTACCGTTAAACAAAACTCAAACTCTAAAATAAAAAAAGAATAAAAACAAACGATTTTCATTAAAATCTGACTAATTCAGCCTTCTCACTATAACCGAACATTTAAAAAATACCTTAAAACCCCAACTTTTTGGGATCAAATAACCCACGGATGTGTTGATATGCCGTTAAACAAAACTCAAACTCTAAAATAAAAAGAATAAAAACAAACGATTTTTCATTAAAATCGACTAATTCAGCCTTCTCACTATAACCGAACATTTAAAAAATACCTTAAAAACCCCATCCTGTTGGCATTAAATAACCCACGGATGTGTTGATATGCCGTTAAACAAAACTCAAACTCTAAAATAAAAAAAGAATAAAAACAAACGATTTTCATTAAAATCTGACGAATTCAACCTTCTCACTATAACCGAACATTTAAAAAAATACCTTAAAACCCCAACTTTTGGGATCAAATAACCCGCGGATGTGTTGATTATGCCGTTAAACAAAACCCTAACTCTAAAATAAAAAAAAGAATAAAAACAAACGATTTTCATTAAAATCTGACGAATTCAACCCTTCTCACTATAACCGAACATTTAAAAAAATACCTTAAAACCCCATCTTGTTGGCATTAAATAACCCACAGAGGTGTTGATATGCCGTTAAACAAAACTCAAACTCTAAAAATAAAAAAAGAATAAAACAAACGATTTTCATTAAAATCTGACTAATTCAACCTTCTCATAACCGAACATTTAAAAAAATACCTTAAAACCCCATCCTGTTGGCATTAAATAACCCACAGAGGTGTTGATGTACCGTTAAACAAAACTCAAACTCTAAAATAAAAAAAGAATAAAAACAAACGATTTTCATAAAAATCTGACTAATTCAACCTTCTCACTATAACCGAACATTAAAAAATACCTTAAAACCCCATCTGTTGGCATTAAATAACCCACAGAGGTGTTGATATGCCGTTAAACAAAACTCAAACTCCTAAAATAAAAAGAATAAAGCTCAACGATTTTCATTAAAATCTGACTAATTCAGCCTTCTCACTATAACCGAACATTTAAAAAATACCTTAAAACCCCAACTTTTTGGGATCAAATAACCCACGGATGTGTTGATATGCCGTTAAACAAAACTCAAACTCTAAAATAAAAAAAGAATAAAAACAAACGATTTTTTCATTAAAATCTGACTAATTCAGCCTTCTCACTATAACCGAACATTTAAAAAATACCTTAAAACCCCAACTTTTGGGATCAAATAACCCACGGATGTGTTGATATGCCGTTAAACAAAACTCAAACTCTAAAATAAAAAAAGAATAAAAACAAACGATTTTCATTAAAATCTGACTAATTCAACCTTCTCACTATAACCGAACATTTAAAAAAAAAACCGCTTAAAACCCCATCCTGTTGGCATTAAATAACCCACAGAGGTGTTGATATGCCGTTAAACAAAACTCAAACTCTAAAATAAAAAAAGAATAAAAACAAACGATTTTCATTAAAATCTGACGAATTCAGCCTTCTCACTATAACCGAACATTTAAAAAAATACCTTCAAAACCCCATCTTGTTGGCATTAAATAACCCACAGAGGTGTTGATATGCCGTTAAACAAAACTCAAACTCTAAAATAAAAAAAAGAATAAAAACAAACGATTTTCATTAAAATCTGACTAATTCCAGCCTTCTCTCACTATAACCGAACATTTAAAAAATACCTTAAAACCCCATCCTGTTGGCATTAAATAACCCACAGAGGTGTTGATATGCCGTTAAACAAAACTCAAACTCTAAAATAAAAAAAGAATAAAAACAAACGATTTTCATAAAAATCTGACTAATTCAACCTTCTCACTAAAACCGAACATTTAAAAAAATACCTTAAAACCCCGTCCTGTTGGCATTAAATAACCCACAGAGGTGTTGATATGCCGTTAAACAAAACTCAATCTCTAAAATAAAAAAAGAATAAAAACAAACGATTTTCATTAAAATCTGACTAATTCAGCCTTCTCACTATAACCGAACATTTAAAAAAATACCTTAAAACCCCATCCTGTTGGCATTAAATAACCCACAGAGGTGTTGATATGCCGTTAAACAAAACTCAAACTCTAAAATAAAAAAAGAATAAAACAAACGATTTTCATTAAAATCTGACTAATTCAGCCTTCTCACTATAACCGAACATTTAAAAAAATACCTTAAAACCCCATCCTGTTGGCATTAAATAACCCACAGAGGTGTTGATATGCCGTTAAACAAAACTCAAACTCTAAAATAAAAAAAGAATAAAAACAAACGATTTTCATTAAAATCTGACGAATTCAGCCTTCTCACTATAACCGAACATTTAAAAAAATACCTTAAAACCCCATCTTGTTGGCATTAAATAACCCACAGAGGTGTTGATATGCCGTTAAACAAAACTCAAACTCTAAAATAAAAAAAGAATAAAAACAAACGATTTTCATTAAAATCTGACGAATTCAGCCTTCTCACTATAACCGAACATTTAAAAAAATACCTTAAAACCCCATCTTGTTGGCATTAAATAACCCACAGAGGTGTTGATATGCCGTTAAACAAAACTCAAACTCTAAAATAAAAAAAGAATAAAAACAAACGATTTTCATAAAAATCTGACTAATTCAGCCTTCTCACTATAACCGAACATTTAAAAAAATACCTTAAAACCCCATCCTGTTGGCATTAAATAACCCACAGAGGCGTTGATATGCCGTTAAACAAAACTCAAACTCTAAAATAAAAAAAGAATAAAAACAAACGATTTTCATTAAAATCTGACTAATTCAGCCTTCTCACTATAACCGAACATTTAAAAAAATACCTTAAAACCCCATCCTGTTGGCATTAAATAACCCACAGAGGTGTTGATATGCCGTTAAACAAAACTCAAACTCTAAAATAAAAAAAGAATAAAAACAAACGATTTTCATTAAAATCTGACGAATTCAGCCTTCTCACTATAACCGAACATTTAAAAAAATACCTTAAAACCCCATCCTGTTGGCATTAAATAACCCACAGAGGTGTTGATATGCCGTTAAACAAAACTCAAACTCTAAAATAAAAAAAGAATAAAAACAAATGATTTTCATAAAAATCTGACTAATTCAGCCTTCTCACTATAACCGAACATTTAAAAAAATACCTTAAAACCCCATCCTGTTGGCATTAAATAACCCACAGAGGTGTTGATATGCCGTTAAACAAAACTCAAACTCTAAAATAAAAAAAGAATAAAAACAAACGATTTTCATAAAAATCTGACTAATTCAGCCTTCTCACTATAACCGAACATTTAAAAAAATACCTTAAAACCCCATCCTGTTGGCATTAAATAACCCACAGAGGCGTTGATATGCCGTTAAACAAAACTCAAACTCTAAAATAAAAAAAGAATAAAAACAAACGATTTTCATTAAAATCTGACTAATTCAGCCTTCTCACTATAACCGAACATTTAAAAAAATACCTTAAAACCCCATCCTGTTGGCATTAAATAACCCACAGAGGTGTTGATATGCCGTTAAACAAAACTCAAACTCTAAAATAAAAAAAGAATAAAAACAAACGATTTTCATTAAAATCTGACGAATTCAGCCTTCTCACTATAACCGAACATTTAAAAAAATACCTTAAAACCCCATCCTGTTGGCATTAAATAACCCACAGAGGTGTTGATATGCCGTTAAACAAAACTCAAACTCTAAAATAAAAAAAGAATAAAAACAAACGATTTTCATAAAAATCTGACTAATTCAGCCTTCTCACTATAACCGAACATTTAAAAAAATACCTTAAAACCCCATCCTGTTGGCATTAAATAACCCACAGAGGTGTTGATATGCCGTTAAACAAAACTGAAACAAATTACAAATGTTTCTTCTTTGTCAGGATCTTGTTTACCATGGATCCCAGAAAAAGGAACCGTCGGTGCCAGCGGCGATTTGGCACCACTGGCTCATTTGGCGCTCGGTATGATGGGAGAAGGGAAGATGTGGAGTCCGAAAAGTGGATGGGCTGATGCGAAATACGTAAGTTCAGAAGGTTTTTGTTGAAAGCAATTCATGTTTTCTAATTTTTCACTTAGAAAAAGAGAAATAGCTTCTTCACGCACCAAAACCCACATAGTATATCAGGGATTAACTAAAACGATTTAAATAGCTAAAAGAATTCAATAAAAAAAAAAAAAAGCCACCTTGGAAAACACTAGAAAATACAAAATGCAACCTTTCCGACCCTGAGACCTGGTTCAAATCCCACCATAGTTGATTTTTCAGAAAGGCGATTAAGAAACAGGACAATTTCGCTAGAAACTAGGAAGAGAGTAATGGATTGCTACGTGCTGTCCGTCCTTCAATATGGCAGTGGATGATGGACAATACCATCAAAGATGAAGGAAAAACTTGAAGCAACTGAAATGTGGTTCTACAAAAGGATGCTGCGAATATCATGGATCGAGCATGTGAGCAATGATGAGGTCTTGGAAATGATGGAAACAAAAAGGAAATTAATACTGAGCATCAGGAAGAGACAGCTGAAGTTCCTGGGACATGTAATGAGGAAGGAGGGCCTGGAGAATCTGATACTAACAGGCCAGATAGAGGGAAAAAGAGACAAGGGAAAGCAACGGAAGGACCTAATCAGGTGGATGACAGAACGGGGATTGCACTGTGTAACAGGAGAAGGCGTGCTCAGAGCCACTAGGGATAGGGAAACGTGGAAAGCCATGATCGCCTACGTCTTGAAGGGACAGGGCACATAGAAGAAGAATATATATGCCAACTGTTTATAAGAAATTATGATGTGGGTATAAAATGGGGGATCAATTCTATATTATAATCAATATATAAACTGATCCCATTTTGTGGCCATGCTAGTTTTTATACATTTATATTCTAGATTTATGGGATTGAGCTAGTGGATGACAGAACAGGGATTGCACTGTGTAACAGGAGAAGACGTGCTCAGAGCCACCAGGAATAGGGAAACGTGGAAAGCCATGATTGCCTACGTCTTGAAGGGACAGGGCACATAGAAGAAGAAGAAGAAGAAGAAGAAGAAGAAGAAGAAGACTTCTTGATGTTATCCCTTTGTGGAGTTAATTTCAGCATACGGCCCGTTTGGAAAGTGCCTGAAAAACATACCAACGGTTGAGCTAAACCTTGTGAGTGAAAGTGGGTAGCCGTAAGAGTTCGGGAGCTGTCGATGGTTGTTGTATTACAAAGTTATGAGTTATCATGACCGAGGGTCTGAGCGTACTGACCTTATTCTAACTGCTAATTAGGACATATTATGCGGTCTTTCAGATTTTTATTTATTATTTTTATTTTTATTTTTATTTTTATTTTTTTGGCACGGTTTAGTCAAATTGTGCGTTGTGGTGCAGTGAATATCGACTCGGAACGACAATTCGGGAAGCCGAGTTTAAATTCCTTGCATTCATTTACGCACAAATAACGCTGGGAAAGATATTAATCCGTCTCTTCTCTCCAGTTATAGGTTAAATAATAGGACAGATTGGGTTCTATAGCCTTGACTGGCAACCAGTCTATCGCAGAAATCAATGGCAACCTACTGCGGGATAATCTTCTGCCCAGTAAATCATGTCTCGAAAGAGACATGATTTCCCAAGTATGTATGACGTATGGTACTCAACTGGCTGACTGAATATAATAGTTGAAAACATGATTAAGGCTTCTGCTGGTCATAAAGTGGGGGATCAGTTCTATATTTATATGAAGTAATAAACTAATTACTACTTAATAATATAATGCATCTCTTCCCTCTCTAGCTATGAGTCAAATAACAGGACAGATTGGGTTCTATAGCCGTTGGTTGGCAACCAGTCTACCGCAGAAAATAATGGCAACTTACTGCGGGAAAATCTTCTACCTAGTCAGTCATGTCTCTTTTGAGACATGATTGCCCAAGCTTGTATCACGTATAGAAGTTGATTGACTGACAGTTGCTTTGCCTTGCATACATGGTTTGCTTGCTTAATATTATTTTTTGCACTCTTCGTTTCTGTCCTTTCTTATTGTTTATTGGAAACTTTGTCAATTCGGTTTGTTTGTTCTTCCAATTACATTTAACTATTGACCAATTACTCTATCTTTCCATTCTTTGGAGAGAGAAAGGGGATCACCGCCCCCTATGGGATGAAGTTGAAATAATAGATAGAGAACGCCACTGGAAACTACATAAACTTAAGGAATCAGCACATATGCTAGGCTACAAAAATCTCCTAAGCCGACCAGGCATAGAAAGCCCAATGGGATGAAGTTGAAATAATAGATAGAGAACGCCACTGGAAACGACGTAAACTTAAGGAATCAGCACATATGCTAGGCTACAAAAATCTCCTAAGCCGACCAGGCATAGAAAGCCCAATGGGATGAAGTTGAAATAATAGATAGAGAACGCCACTGGAAACGACGTAAACTTAAGGAATCAGCACATATGCTAGGTTACAAAAATCTCCTAAGCCGACCAGGTATAGAAAGCCCAATGGGATGAAGTTGAAATAATAGATAGAGAACGCCACTGGAAACTACATAAACTTAAGGAATCAGCACATATGCTAGGTTACAAAAATCTCCTAAGCCGACCAGGCATAGAAAGCCCAATGGGATGAAGTTGAAATAATAGATAGAGAACGCCACTAGAAACTACATAAACTTAAGGAATCAGCACATATGCTAGGCTACAAAAATCTCCTAAGCCGACCAGGCATAGAAAGCCCAATGGGATGAAGTTGAAATAATAGATAGAGAACGCCACTGGAAACGACGTAAACTTAAGGAATCAGCACATATGCTAGGTTACAAAAATCTCCTAAGCCGACCAGGCATAGAAAGCCCAATGGGATGAAGTTGAAATAATAGATAGAGAACGCCACTAGAAACTACATAAACTTAAGGAATCAGCACATATGCTAGGTTACAAAAATCTCCTAAGCCGACCAGGCATAGAAAGCCCAATGGGATGAAGTTGAAATAATAGATAGAGAACGCCACTAGAAACTACATAAACTTAAGGAATCAGCACATATGCTAGGCTACAAAAATCTCCTAAGCCGACCAGGCATAGAAAGCCCAATGGGATGAAGTTGAAATAATAGATAGAGAACGCCACTGGAAACGACGTAAACTTAAGGAATCAGCACATATGCTAGGCTACAAAAATCTCCTAAGCCGACCAGGTATAGAAAGCCCAATGGGATGAAATTGAAATAATAGATAGAGAACGCCACTAGAAACTACATAAACTTAAGGAATCAGCACATATGCTAGGTTACAAAAATCTCCTAAGCCGACCAGGTATAGAAAGCCCAATGGGATGAAATTGAAATAATAGATAGAGAACGCCACTGGAAACTACATAAACTTAAGGAATCAGCACATATGCTAGGTTACAAAAATCTCCTAAGCCGACCAGGTATAGAAAGCCCAATGGGATGAAGTTGAAATAATAGATAGAGAACGCCACTGGAAACGACGTAAACTTAAGGAATCAGCACATATGCTAGGCTACAAAAATCTCCTAAGCCGACCAAGTATAGAGATGAACACAATATGGGAACCAGTAATACGGAGTGCCAGAGAAAATCATTAGTGTCAAAATTGAGCTCTGGTAAAAAAAAAAAAAAAAAAAAAAAAAAAATAGAGAAATACCATTAACATAAAAAACTTGCGATATGAACTCTGATAAAAAAAAAATGGTTACTTTACCTTACGTTTATAAGTCCCAGAAATTCACTTGCTGCTGTCTTCAAGGACAAATAGCCCAGCAGATATAGATTTTGGTTAGTTCCAGTGACTTGACCAAAAGAGATGTGAATTCAATACAGAGGTGTTGAACAAGTAACTTAGAATCGGGTTAGAGGGAGATAACTCATGACTAATAAAGAGGCCTCGCAAAAAGGAATGAGAATGATATACCCCAGTGATTGTAATAAAGGGTTCGGTTCGAAATTCCTAGCACCCGATGAAGGCCGGTGCATACAACGGCCGAAAATGTCGTACAAATGGCAACCAAGATGAGGACAATAATAATGTATATAGTGTATTTTTCTTGAAATTTGCAAATGTTATGACTTATCTGCAAGTTTATCCAGGAATACTCCGAGTGCTATTGTAATGATTAGCACAACTGTCGCTTTCATATTACATAATTTGTTCAGTACTGACTATAGTTTACATATGTTTTTTTGCTTTTTTTGCCAAGATAGCGACATCAACATTCTTAAAATGCATTCACAAATGTTGAAACAAACCATTTCTTTAAAATGCACCCCAAAATATCGGCTGATAAAATAATTGATTTGCTTTAATTACTTCTCATTGTTTGTTTTAGGTGCTTGAATCAAATGGTCTACAACCAGTGAAACTTGGCCCCAAAGAAGTAAGCTTTTATTTTTTGATTTGATAATTTTATTTGCAGAGTCAGATAAAAGTGTGGGTGCACGAGTCGGGTAATGAAATAAAAAATTAGAGAGCGAAGTTTGAATTCCAGTCGGGTTCGTTACGTTCACTTGTTGTGGTTGCTTTGTGATGTCAGCCGTGGTTGACTGTAATTGATATATATTTATAATTTAGTTTAGGGTAAAAATAAACGTCATCAGCTCTACGACGGAAAAATATAAATTTTAAACAAATCATATACAAGATACAACACAATAAACGTAAGCAAAAACGATAAAAAAGATTTCATATACATTTCAGATAACACAGGATTCGTTGAATAATATAGACAAGTTTTGTCTATTTTGTGTAGGATCCTTTCGTATAATCTGATAAGCTTGATAGTGCTATCGTTAAAAGACGACAAGAAATCGCAGTAATTGTTTTTTTTTTTATCGGGTCTGAGCTTTCGGCTTACATAAACCATTATCAAAGAATGTACATTTAACATATAGTGAACATAGAACATTTAAGTTATTAACAAAGTGGAATTAAACAAGAAAATTAAACCAAAGAGACAAGTCCATTTTTAACGTGGCGGGTGGCCGAAGACGGTGACAAAATGGTGGTGGTGTGGTTCTTGGTTCTTTTAACGATAGCCTCATCAAGCTTATCAGACTATACGAAACATTATCAATGAGTGAGTATAACATAAATGTAATCAAGAAGCCAGTTGATAACGATTGACATTGCATTTAAGATCAACAATCAGAATGCAATCAGGTGGGTAATGATTTAATTTTCTTGGAAGCGTTGAATTAATAAAAATATGATAAATGTGTGTGTGTGTTCACCGAACTGATGTAATGATGTATTTTTTCTTAAATTTTCTCTTTTAAGTGAGTGACCGTTATTTTTATTCGTTTTTTTAGGTCTTTGTGAATTTCATTTGTGTAAAATCCTTTTTACAATAAAGACGGAAGCTGACGATGTTTCGCCTGAAATAGGCCATACTCCTGATTTACCATGAAATAACGTGTCTTAATTTTTTTCATATTTGCTCTATATGTATTTATATACATATATATTTAGAGCTCTCTTAGAGTTATCCTACCACTGTATGTACAGGATACTCCTTTGGATTCTTCTATATCTACACCGCATGTTGATATATATATATTGTGTGTATTTTGGCAGCATTTTTTCATTAATACAGGTTTCGTTGAATAATATAGACAAATTTTGTCTATTTATTTTGTGTAGGATCCTTTCGTATGGTCTGATAAGCTTGATGAAATGCTATCGTTAAAAGACGACAAGAAATCACAGTAATTGGTGATTTTCTTATCAGGTCTGAGCTTTCGGCTTACATAAGCCATTATCAAAGAATGAACATTAACATATAGTGAAGAGAACATTTAAGTGGAATTAAACAAAGAGAATTAAATCAAAGAGACAAGTCCATTTTTACCGTGGCGGATGGCCGAAGACGGTGACAAAATGGTGGTGGTGTAGTTCTTGGTCACATGAGGGTATAGTGGCATGAGGGGATTGGTCTGCGAGCTACTACTACTATGGGTAGAAGGGGGTAAGCGTAGTAACTATGACCTCTCCCGTCGATTACAGGCATTGGAGAATATTTAAGAGAAAATATACATATACAGAAATGAAAATATTTTGCTTATTTGGTAGGGGCCACATGGTTTGTTAGAGCGCTGGGCATAAAAGGGGGGGGGGGTAAGTTTTATATTGTTATCAAGTAATAAACTGATCCTCAATTAATTACTAATTAATAATATAATTAATAATTAATAATCTTGTTTCAATTGGTAGTAAAAATGTCTGTTCCGGTACATCATGTGAGTTTTCACTTTTAACTATTTATTTAATATCACCTTTATTGTTAATTTTTTTTTTAATGATTATCATATCGTCCAAGCAAGGCATTTTACTGCCACTGTTGTGCAGGGGGTTTACAAAGGAGGAAAGTTATGAGAAAGAGTGACAGGTTAGTGGGGATTTCAGGAAGTGGGTAAGAGAAGGATGAATGTGGTCATAAAGTGAGGGATCAGTTTATGTATTGATTTTCATGTGGAATTGATCCCCCAACTTTATAACCACATTATAATAGTATCGAATTTTTTTTTATAATCATATCGCCCCAAGAAAGGCATTTTACTGCTACTGTTTTCCAGGGGTTACATAGGAGGAAAATTATGAGAAAGAGTGACAGGTTCAGGAGGTGTCAGGAAGTGGGTCAGAGAAGGATGAGAATACTGATGAGAGAGAAGTGGATAGAGAAAGAAGCATCAGAGAGAGAGAGAGAGGATGCAGTTTAGTGAGATAGGAGATGACTATTGACTTTACATTTAAATTCTTGGAGATTATAGCTGTCAGGAAAGCAAGTAAACAGAAGGGAATTCCACAGGCGTTAAGTGCGAGAAAAGAAGCTGATGGAGTAGAATTTGCGTTTACATTTTATTGGTTTCACAGTAAAAGAGTGGGACCTAGTTGCTAATCTTGTGGCTCAAGTAAATTTATATATAAAAGCACTAGTGAGCTAATTTCATCAAAGCCGTAAATATATTTATAGTAGAGACATAGAGAAGCCACATTGCGCCGGTGAGAAAGTGACTGTATCTGAGGTGCCAAGTCGGGATCGATCACATTACAGATTCTTCGTTGGATTTTGTCAAGGACACTTAGGTGGATAACAGGAGCACCCGATCAGATATGGCAGCATTATTCAATGCACGGGCGGATGGTAGATTTATATATGTGCTGGATGGTTTCAGGCATAAAAAAACTTCCTGGCCCTACACAGAGAAACAACTATCTTAGCAGCGGATTTAGCTATGGATTCTATATAGTCATTCCACTTGAGCTCTGTTGTGAGAGTTAACCCGAGAAGGCGCAGTGTTTTGCTTTCAGTGAGACTAGCCTAAGCCATGCTCATGGATCTGGTTAGTATCCCTGATAAATAAAGCTAATTATCTTTACCTATATTTTAAAGTAAATTTATTACTTTTAATTTTTCTTCCGTTTTGATTTTTATATTCCTACATTGTCTAGTATTAAGGGTTAGAGGCTATTTAGTGATTTATTTGTTGCTATCACTACACACTTTACCATTTGTAAAGATATGAGTCCATCTGTTCACCCCCAACTAGATGCCGGACCGTCTTGGTAATGGATCGGCAAACTTTTGCTCACCATTTGCCGACTTAGGGTTTTAAAATCATTCAGTGTGCCAACAGCATCCGTATTTTTATACAACTCAAAGTCAAATACCTGTTCTAGATGATATTTTATATATCAACTAGCAGTATAGCCCGCCGTTGCTCGGGTGTAATGAAAGCTTTAAAATTAATCCATGGTCCTGGAGCTCAGACTCTTTAAACGTTGGCACGAAAGACTAAAAAGCATAGTTGTTTCCAGTTAAAGCGAAACCGTAGACTGAAAGAAAAATGAATAGATGTAAGTCAAATTTTGATTTCCTGGTATCGATATCAAATAAGTTTTTTCGTCGTAAACTGAATTTTGAAGGCTAAATAAGTCCTCTGAGTAAATGATATCATGGCTGAGACTAAGAACTACAATTATACCTACTTAGAGCCAAACCCGAAGCAAAAACTAAAATAAAAGGCCTGAAAAAAAATGCAGACATACAGGCTGATAAACACACAAACATCTTGCCTTTTTTATATATATATATATATATATATATATATATATTATCGATTTTCTGTACTATTGTAAGAACTGCAACCTTGAAACTTCTTAATATCGTTTGTCTATGAGTGTATCAAATTTGATTAAAATCGGACCACTCCTTCTATAACCCGATTTTTTCGATTTTTAATACGTATGTAGCATTTAGCAAGTCTGAAAAGTTCTCGCGTGTCACCGTGAAACGGTTATGAGATTTTTAAAAGTTATTTTTCACTTAAAGTAGTGAACAAGAGACAGACAGGAAAGTCTTTATTTTACCTCAGGGGTTTTTTTGGCATCTTTTAATTGACATCTTTTAATTGCCAATAATAAGCAGAAAATGATGTGATATTGCGGTAAGTTTTATTATTAAAAGGTAAGGTGTGAAAATAATGTCAGTTTTTAAAATAATTTTTGTATAAAATTTTATTACTGTGGGATATTTTATGGTAGAAATTGAACATAGGTAGACTATAGAGTCAGTTAGACATTTCTTTGCTCATGGACATTTTAATAGGTTTTTCAGCAATTGCAATTATTGTTATTGTGAACATTAATTTTTTTTATTTTTTTTATTAGGATGTTTTATTAGTTTAGTTTGTTATGCTTTTTAAAATTCTATTATGTTTTTATGATCTTATCCATGTAGCTATAATTCAATTTAAGTTGATTTTTGTTAAAGATTTTGCTCAGGAGGTTATTTTTAAGGAAGTGTTTTTCAACTAATTTTAGGAATTTGTGTTCTATCCTAACTTAACTTACTTATCATCTGGTTAAATGGGTGGGGGTGTATACCAAATAATTTTTTCTTTTTATTATTGTTGTTGTTGTTATATTTGTTATATTTTAGATCAGGGTATTTATAACCGCTGTTTTCAAGGACAGTCTCATAGAATTTGCTGTTTGTAAAAGATATCTTCATTAGAAGAATTGTTATTAATTCTATTTTTAACAGAGAAGGGTATATGCTTGATGATTAATCGACGGTGGTTAGATTTGGGGTGGATGTATACAGGATTAGCGTTAGTTTGTAAGTAGGAAGAATGTTATCGACTAGATCAAGTTTTACATCTAGGAAATCTACTTTTTTTACGATTAGTTTACCCTTGCAATCAAATTTCTCCAATCCACCATTACCTGAAATTCTATTGGTTCATTGAGACAAACCCTCCGAAAATCTCCACTTTAATTGTCTGGATATGGTAAGAATTATGTTGTTTTTAAGTTTCTATATATAATGATTCCAAACTAAAAAAAATATTTCACTGCCTGACGAGGTGCTAATAAGCAAGCACTGAAACACAACGGCACTTGTGTTGCAGTAAACTATGTTTTTATTATAAACACTTTCAATAAAGATATTACTATATAAGATGCTCTAATAAGTATCGAGATCTCTTTAAAAAAGTAAATCACTACATAATCGTCTAAAATATACCCTAAAGTATAGTTAATTTTTCCTAATATAACTAGACATCTATGATCTATCCCCTAGCATAAACTGATTGATTCTCCCATCTTCTGATAATTAATTTGTTTCAACTTAATGTATAAATCACCCACTAAGTCAACTACATATGTTTGACGTGAAATGTGTTTAAAGAAAAAGTTTCCGTCTTTGTCTATTGTTCACCATTTTAAGAGAAAAATATCTTAAATGAAATCCTGTAACCATTTCATGATGACACGCGACAACTGTTTTGACTTGCTAAATGCTACATATGTATCATTCATTTTATTTCATCACTGACATAGAAAACATCTAGGTCTCAAGTAGTTTCAAGTCTCTACCTCCCTGACCATTACAATCAAATTTCTCTTCGCCACCATAACCTGACTTTCTATTGGTTCATTGAGACAAACCTTCCGACCCTCCTTTAATTGTCTGGATATGGTAAAAATTGTAGTTTTTAAGCTCTTATTTATACGTAATAATTTTAAAAATAAAATTGTTTCACATTTTAACAAGATGCTAATAACCGAAACACAACAGCTATTTTGCTGCAGTAAATTGTTTTTATTAGAAACTTATAATAAAAAATATTAATACTCCATATTGAAGGCGAGAGAATCCGAGGAAAACAATGAATAACGAATTTGAGTAAATTGATAGCAGGACAAAGAAGGAAGGTAAAGAATCAAAAGTTACTTAGAGCAACAAGAAAGAGGACACGGAGAATTTAACACTCACAGGACATATTGGAGGCAAGAGAAGCAGAGGGAAACGGTGAAGAACCTACTTAACGAGTTTGAGTGAATGAATAGAAGAACAAGAACAAAGAAGGAAGGAAGGTAAAGGGTCAAAAGTTACTTAGAGCAACCAGAGGGCCTGGAGAATTTAACACTCACAGGACATATTGGAGGCAAGAGAAGAAGGGGGAATCAACGAGTACCTTAACGAGTTGAAATGAATAGATAGTGGAACAAGAACAAAGACGGAAGGTAAAGAATCAAAAGTTACTTAGAGCAACAAGAAAGAGGACACGGAGAATTTAACACTCACAGGACATATTGGAGGCAAGAGAAGTAGAGGGAAACGGTGAAGAACCTACTTAACGAGTTTGAGTGAATGAATAGAAGAACAAGAACAAAGAAGGAAGGAAGGTAAAGGGTCAAAAGTTACTTAGAGCAACCAGAGGGCCTGGAGAATTTAACACTCACAGGACATATTGGAGGCAAGAGAAGAAGGGGGAATCAACGAGTACCTTAACGAGTTGAAATGAATAGATAGTGGAACAAGAACAAAGACGGAAGGTAAAGGATCAAAAGTTACTTAGAACAACAAGAGAGAGGGCCTGGAGAATTTAACACTCACAGGACATATTGGAGGCAAGAGAAGCAGAGGGAAACGGCGAGTAACCTACTTAACGAGTTTGAGTGAATGGATAGCAGACACGACAAAGAAGGAAGGTAAAAGGTAGTTAGAATAACCAAAAGCAAGGAATGTAATGATTGTCAGTGTGTTATATATCGCCGTACGACGACAAAACAACAAACACGCATATATAAAAATATAAGGTTATATTTTTATTAATAACGACGAACCGTGTGGAATAGAGAACGGAAGGGTGAGAGGCACATAGAATGGGTTGACGAGAGTGTATTCTTGCCGTGGTGTTTCTCTGCTTCCACTGGCCGTTCTCTGCTAGCGAATCCGTGTGTCGAGGTCTTTATATAGTCTTCTAGAACCGGGACTTTTCTTCCGGTTTTGCCTCGCCCACGCAACGCCCACGTAATTCTAAGAGACACCTGATCTGTTTGTCTCTGTAGCCATTTCCGCCGCTGTCGGAAATAAGGTCAAATGACATCCGCTCCGGCCTCGACAGGATGTATTTCACAAACACCTGTCTTGTCGCTTCGCCGCCCCCTTCACCGACGGGAAACACCATCGCTTGCATCACTTCCTCGGGTGGGGCCAGATTGTTATATTACAAGTGTCCTGAAGAGATATCGCATGTTTAGAATGTCATTGCTAAATTTTTTTTTTAATACTGAAGTAATGTCTATTTTCATTCATGCAACCCTCTTTTAAGATCAACTGCGGTAGATGTCTCATAACCATCCCTATCAAGGCTAGCATATTTTAGTACATACGATTTTTATTTCAGGGTATTGCGTTAATAAATGGCGCACAAATGATTGCTGCACTTGGAGTTGAAGGTGAGTGCATTTTTATTATGTTTTTTTTTTTTGTTCGAATCTTTGCAAAAAACACAGATATTTTCTCAAAAATCAGCCCAGTTTCGTATCCGAAATGTAAACTGTTATGGGGAAACACACCTCAGAGTTAACAGGAAGTTAATGGGAGAAGTTCTTGAAAAGTTCTTAGGAGTTCTTTAGAGTTCTATTGGAGTTCAGTAGAACTACTAGGCAGTTGATATTAGTCTGCAGTTAACCGAATTTTACGGGGTCAGTTTTCAGTGGAAGATTACGAAGTTCCTAACATTTTGGGTGCGTTAATTCGATTAGCAACCGACCTATCACGATTATAACCTTCAGTGCGAAAACTACTCCACATCATAAACAAAGCCATTTCTAAAGAAATAATGGATTCATTTTTAATGCAATATTTTTATTATTTTAAATTTTATTATTATTTAGCAGATACTCGTATTTGGTATAGACGCCCTACTTCTATTATTTTTTTAACGTTGTGTATTACACTTGTTACATCTATCAGCCTACACATTCGAGAAATCTTAGTATAGAAAAGTTGTTCTCTGGTAAGTTTTGAACCTGCACCTCCCTTTGTAGGAGGAACAAATATTTGATCTGGCATGATCTACTGCTTGGCTACAGAGTGAGCCATTGTTCTACAAGATTTAAATTTTCCTTACAAGGAAAGCACACTTTTTCATTCAGATATTTTTCTCGAAAAGCCCATACCCGCTAAGATTCATTTACGAAAATAAACAAAGCAATTTCTAAAGAATAAATGGATTTATTTTTAACCCAACATTTTTATTACTTAAAACGTTATTTTTTAGTGGTTACTCGTATTTGAAAAAGACTCCCTATTTTTGAAACTTTTATTTAAGACATAGATATACTCTTCGATAGCCAATAAAGAGCAAGTTTTAATTTTTTTTTTCAATATGTTTATTACTATTTCTTGTTTTTATTTATTTATTGTAATATTCACCTTGTAATATTTTTTCCAGGGGTACAAATTTTGTGATAGCAATTGTGATAATAGAAGCATACAAAACAGTAAAAAAAATATCAGATCGGTAATTTACCAGTTCAAATGTCGGCTGAACGCTGACAATGTATCAAGAATGAGTCAATGTTTGGGAGCACATCAGCCAACATTTGCAGGTGCTTCAGTTGTGACACGATAACTAGGCATATATGTATTTTATTATAATAGATTAAAATAGAAAATGGTTAAGAATAGAAAATAGTTTAAAAACATATTTAACAAAAGTGAAAATGAAGAGGAAAAAATAAATAAATAAACGCTTTTTCTTTTATGAGGAAAATTGTGGAAGAGACAACGGTATCCGATTACTGTTTTAAATCCTACCACTCTTCCGGTAAATATTTGACTCAGTGATTTAATGTGATAAAGAGATACAGTTCAGCAGGTGGGTTTTCGAATGACCCGGTCAAATGCTGTCCTTTACTGTATCTTGACCACACATTAAGAATTTTCCGGCGGAAGCCTTATTAAGATAAAAAAAAAGATAACTGAAATTTCAGACTTACAGTCGCCAATGTTTATCACCGGTGGTTTAAAGCATTTCCGGATTTCCGTATTCATTTTAAATAAATAGAGTAGAGTAGAGTTAAGAGAAGTTGAGTTCCGCCGGGCGTTTGAGTGAAGTAAGAATCTCCGTTCGTCTTGTTTCGGTCAGTTCGGATTTGTCGATCTCCGTTAGAGTTAGAGCTGTGTGTCACATTCGCCTGCCCCAACCGACAAGGCTAACTCTAAACGAATAAAGCATCCTTTTCAACTCATCCAAGTTGTGGAAGTTCGTTCCTTATAGTTCAATCTTGTATCCCCAGCTGTTCGGCCGACATTTTCAACAAACTCCCGGCAAACATCACAGCGTGGAGAACGGCCGCCGGAGAAATTGTTTGGACGGACCGTTGGGGTGTTACACAGTAGTTTCCAAATTCTTTTCTTTGGGTCGCATTTTCTGAATGAAAATTTGCTTTAGCCTCGCCAAAGGAAAGTCCCGGTAAAATGGCATCAGCAGCCCTATGGCAAAGAAGGTCCAGAGAGAAGGTTTTAGCTGCAGACTCATAACTCTCTCCTCCAATTTGCAGATCCTAGATGCTATATTCTTAACACTTCACATAATGCAAAAATATCACAATGATAAAATTTATCAATAATTATTTATAGCTATTTATACTAGAACTCATGAATGCATTTACAAGTAATCCATAATGATATTTAAAGTTTTGAAATCTAATTTATTTATGTCTATACACATTTCTGAAACTGTTTCTAAATCTTTCTTTAAATCACACCGTCTGACCGGCTATTCTCTTCCGCCGCACCTTTGAGGGGCGCCGCATTGTTTGGGAACCACTGTAGATGGACAATTTTTAAAATCAATAGTTGATGCTGTTGGTCCAGCTATCGGTGAAGATTTGCTACAATACCAGAAATATTCCCGCTCTTACAACTAAAACATGTTCTCAATAGTGAGGAAGGCTAATTTCGAATTTCATTTGATAGTGTTGGAATATGTCTGCATTACGTTTCTCTGCAAGATTTTTTATATAACATTTGCCCTTTGATGTAGTCAGGAACCCGCCCCCAAAGTCTGTAAATTTATTTTTGATACATCACACACACACACACACACACACACACACACACATATATATATATATATATATATACATATATATATATATATATATATATATATATATTTGAAATGATTTGTTTGAACATTATTTTTTATCGATACTCATATTTAAGTAGATAATTTGTTTTTTTAATTAAACAGTATTGTATATTTATATCTACTGGCCTGATTATTTGCAATAAATTTTTATTACGAAAATGTGTGTCATTTGGCAGGATTCGAACCTGCGACCACTATCCACATAAGGGAAGCTACCATGTGATCTGGAATTAGTCTAAACGTAGTTTTAATGAAGCCTATATAACACAGTTTTCGATTTATCGCAATAACCATACATATATATATATATATATATATATATATATATATATATATATATATATATATAGCACATACATGCACACACATACATACAAATAAAAATCATATTTGTACAAATTTTATACGTACATACGTAAAAAAAAATCAGTAAAAGAGGTACTGGTCTGACCAGTAGTTGGTTATTTAAAAAAGTGCTCAATGCACAATCCAAATAACTGAATGTGCAGACCCAACATATATATGTTAGATTTATATATAGATTTTAATATATAGGTATATAAAGGTTTTAAAGAAATGTTTATTCCGGAAAAACATTTGTACCGAATGGAACGAATATAGCTTGGTCTGATGAAATGAGCTAATTTAGCTTATAGAAATGAATTATAATTTATAACTAATCAAAATGATGTGTTCAGTTTTCCTTTATAAATATCATATTGGTTTGGATAACCTCCATTGAGATCTCTATGCACATATAACACTTAACATTTTATATTAAGTATATCTTGTTGGATTATACTCGCCATTTACGGAGTTGACATCTAGACATATATATATATATATATATATATATACTCAAGAACAAAAGTTGAATGTTTTTATAAATCCGTACCTATGGATTTATTAAAACATCCAAATTTTGTTCTTGATTATAATACTTTGTTAAATTTTAACATTGAGTTCTCTTTGGATTTAATCTGTGGAATTTACCTTACCAAGTACCAAGGATTCTACTTTATATATATATATATATATATATATATATATATATATATATATATATATAATATGTATAAATAAAAAATAAAAACGGACCATTTACTTAAATATGTATATCCATTACAAACAACATTTAAACAATGACTTAAAAAATATGTCGGATTTATAATTGAAAATCCATTCCTAAGAAATATATAACAAACCGATAATCTAGAAATAATAACTGATTCGACAATAAATGTTAAAAATAATAAACAATAATTGTTTTTAAAAAAGTGTGTTTCTAAATATATCCAGTAATCTGAAAAAATTTAATTTTGGTATTTATTGACAGCACTTGAAAGGGCTGAAGCAATCACGCGCCAGGCTGATATTGTAGCTGCTGTGTCACTGGAGGTTCTCAAAGGAACCACTCGGGCATTCGATAAATGTAAGTTGGAAAAATGGCAGTTGGTTTTCTTTGTGTAACTCATCCCTTATTTTCTGTGTGTTTAGATTAAAAAGAAAATATTTCATTCAAAAATATAGAGTACTGAACGACAGGAAAATCTCATAAGAAACAAAGAAAAGAGTGTTGGATTGCTATGTGACCTTCTGTATAGAAGTGAATGCTAGACGATCTCATTAATGATGAAAGAGAGGCTTGAGGCAGCAGAAATGTGGTTATACAGAAGGATGCTGAGGATACCATGGACAGAGCATGTGTGCAACGATGAGGAGTTGGAAAGGATGCAAACGAGAAGAAAACTGATAATAAATATCAGGAAGGGACAAATGAGGTTCCTGGGACACGTAATGAGGAAGAAAGGACTGGAGAACTTGATACTCACAGGTCGGATAAATGAAAGAAAAAACAGGGGAATGCAGCGCAAGATGTACTTGTTAGGTCTGAGCAAATGGTTAACGGAGCAGGGCTTAGTAAAGTACCAAGAGAAAAATTATTGAGAGCGACAAGAGGCAGAGCTAAGCGGAAGTCTATGATCGCCTACGTCCTGAAGGGACACGGCACACGAAAAAAAAGGTCTATATTTCTGAGATGAGGGATTGTAATTATTTACATTGTTCGGACTGTTGTCCTCATCTTTGTTGCCATATTCACCTTCAATATCTGTCTATATTTCTGAAATGAGGTATTGTAATTATTTACATTATTTACATTGTTCGGACTGTTGTCCTCATCTTTGTTGCCATATTGACGACCTTTCGGCCATTGTACATGCCGACCTTCTTCAGGTGATTGGTACAAAAACTTAAGGAATCAGTGAATATTCTGAGCCACAAAAATCTCCTAAGCCGACAGAGCACAGAAATGAACACATTATAGGAACCAGTAACAAGGAGTGCTAGAAAAAATCAGTTTAAAATATCAATATTGTAATATGAGCTCTGGCAAAACAAAATGGTACTGATACATTCGTTTTATAAGTCCCTAAAATTCATGATGTTGTCAAGGACACGTGACTCAGTGGATAAAATCTTTGGTTAATTCGTTTGACTTGAACCCAAAAAGTTGCGAGTTCAATACCTGCCTACAGTAGTGGTGAACAAAAATCATAGACAGCAGAGTTAAAGGGAGATAACTAAGACATCCGGAAGTTGCATGCCTAATGGAATGAGAACAATGTTCAGCGAACGAAATAAAGGATTCAGTTCAAAATTCAAAACACCTGAAAAAAAGTCGAAGCGTACAACGGCCGAAACACCGTGAATATGGCAACAAAGATGTAAATAATGTACATTATTTACATTATTCAGACTATTGTCCTCATCTTTGTTGCCATTTGTACGACGTTTAGTAACAGATCATTCTATTTTGTCTATATTACTGAGATGAGGTAGTATTTACAGTATTTACATTATTCGGACTATTATCCTCATCTTTGTTGCCATTTTTACGACGTTTAATAACAGATCATTCTATTTGTCTATATTTCTGAGATGAGGTAGTATTTACAGTATTTACATTATTCGGACTATTGTCCTCATCTTTGTTGCCATTTGTACGTTTAGTAACAGATCATTCTATTTGTGTTATATTTCTGAGATGAGGTAGTATTTACAGTATTTACATTATTCGTACTATTATCCTCATCTTTGTTGTCTCCTTTACGACGTTTAATAACAGATCATTCTATTTGTCTATATTTCTGAGATGAGGTAGTATTTACAGTATTTACATTATTCGGACTATTGTCCTCATCTTTGTTGCCATTTGTACGACGTTTAGTAACAGATCATTCTATTTGTCTATATTTCTGGGGATGAGGTAGTATTTACAGTATTTACATTATTCGAACTGTCCTCATCTTTGTTGCCATTTGTACGACGTTTAGTAACAGATCATTCTATTTGTCTATATTACTGAGATGAGGTAGTATTTACAGTATTTACATTATTCGGACTATTATCCTCATCTTTGTTGCCATTTTTACGACGTTTAATAACAGATCATTCTATTTGTCTATATTTCTGAGATGAGGTAGTATTTACAGTATTTACATTATTCGGACTATTGTCCTCATCTTGCGACACATTTGTACGACGTTTAGTAACAGATCATTCTATTTGTCTATATTTCTGAGATGAGGTAGTATTTACAGTATTTACATTATTCACGTACTATTATCTCTACATCTTTGTTGCCATTTTTACGACGTTTAATAACAGATCATTCTATTTGTCTATATTTCTGAATGAGGTAGTATTTACAGTATTTACATTATTCGGACTATTATCCTCATCTTTGTTGCCATTTACGACGTTTAATAACAGATCATTCTATTTGTCTATATTTCTGAGATGAGGTAGTATTTACAGTATTTACATTATTCGGACTATTGTCCTCATCTTTGTTGCCATTTGTACGACGTTTAGTAACAGATCATTCTATTTGTCTATATTTCTGAGATGAGGTAGTATTTACAGTATTTACATTATTCGTACTATTATCCTCATCTTTGTTGCCATTTTTACGACGTTTAATAACAGATCATTCTATTTGTCTATATTTCTGAGATGAGGTAGTATTTTAGTATTTACATTATTCGGACTATTGTCCTCATCTTTGTTGCCATTTGTACGACGTTTAGTAACAGATCATTCTATTTGTCTATATTTCTGAGATGAGGTAGTATTTACAGTATTTACATTATTCGAACTATTGTCCTCATCTTTGTTGCCATTTGTACGACGTTTAGTAACAGATCATTCTATTTGTCTATATTACTGAGATGAGGTAGTATTTACAGTATTTACATTATTCGGCTATTATCCTCATCTTTGTTGCCATTTTTACGACGTTTAATAACAGATCATTCTATTTGTCTATATTTCTGAGATAGGTAGTATTTACAGTATTTACATTATTCGGACTATTGTCCTCATCTTTATTTGCCATTTGTACGACGTTTAGTAACAGATCATTCTATTTGTCTATATTTTCTGAGATGAGGTAGTATTTACAGTATTTACATTATTCGTACTATTATCCTCACATCTTTGTTGCCACGACGTTTAATAACAGATCATTCTATTTGTCTATATTGAGATGAGGTAGTATTTACAGTATTTACATTATTCGGACTATTATCCTCATCTTTGTTGCCATTTTTACGACGTTTAATAACAGATCATTCTATTTGTCTATATTTCTGAGATGAGGTAGTATTTACAGTATTTACATTATTCGGACTATTGTCCTCATCTTTGTTGCCATTTGTACGACGTTTAATAACAGATCATTCCTATTTGTCTATATTACTGAGATGAGGTAGTATTTACAGTATTTATATTATTCGGACCATTGTCCTCATCTTTGTTGCCATTTGTACGACGTTTTGGCCGTTGTACGCTCCAGCCTTCTTCAGGTGCTAGGAATTTCAAATCGAACCCTTTATTACAATCACTTGGGTATATGAACTCCATTCCTTGCCTAGAGCCTCATCTGGAAGTCATTAGTTATTTTCCTCTAACCCTAAGTTACTTAAGGATACATGGCCCAGTGAATATAGACGTTGGTTAGTTCCTGACTTGGCATGAAAGAGATGAGTTCAATACCAGGCTACAGCAGTGGTAAAAAGTAACTTGCAGGGTTAGAGGGAGATAACTCATGACTTCCAATAGCGGGGTTTACGCAAGAAATGATGATGATATACCTCAGTGATTAGAATAAAGTGTTCGGTTCGAAATTTCTAGCGCCTCAAGACGGCCGGGGCGTACAACGGCTGAAACATCGTACGAATTGCAACAAAGATGAGGACAATAGTTCGAATAATATAAATACTGTAAGTACTACCTCATCTCAGAAATATAGACAAATAGAATGATTTATTATTCAACGTCGTACAAATGGCAACAAAGATGAGGATAATAGTCCGAATAGTGTAAATACTGTAAGTACTACCTTATCTCAGAAATATAGACAAATAGAACGATTTATTATTCAACGTCGTACAAATGGCAACAAAGATGAGGATAATAGTCCCAATAGTGTAAATACTGTAAGTACTACCTCATCTCAGAAATATAGACAAATAGTAAACAATTTGGTTATTTTTACTCTCGCAGCAAATTCGAATGACCACATTTGGAGTGAGAGGAAACTAGTGAGATGCTATGACTGTGGAGGAAAGTGGTCAATGTGATATATGTTGGAAGTCTTGGGTAGCTTTATATACTAGTGAGTCAGCTCATAGCTAACTCATTTTATAGTTCACCAATAGAAGGGTTAACCAATCAGAAGGCTCAAAATATTCGATGCGACGTGTATAAAAGGCGACCATATTTTCTCGAATATTGGTGATATAGTCAGATTCAGTAGAGTATCTGACTCGTAAGTGTTTATCTTTGACGTTTTTTCATTGAACAGATTACGTACTGCTCTGTATTCTATATTCATAAACTATGCTGGACATGGTTGACAAGGAATGTCATTGTGCTGGGTATTCTTACTTTAGCAGTTAATCTGAAAAATAATTTGTCAGAAGTGGTGAAATAATTTCGACTGGAATTCGAACTCTGTTCTCTGATCCCAAGCCGATATCAATTGAAAACATACACAGGCGCGTCCATTAACACAGGTACACCACCGATTTTCAGGTGCTCTTGCTTCCGTAACAGCCAAACAAAAACAAGAAGACAATTAATAACACTTCAATAATACATATATGAACAACGAATTATGTATACCTACAACATCGACAACTATTAGTAACTTATATTAAACTATTATCTAAACTTATTTATAAATGGAATTTTGTCTGTATGTGTGTGTGTGTGTGTGTGTGTACGTTACCTATAGACTCCGAAACGACTGAACCGATTTTCTTGAAAATTTACACAGTTGTACAAGTTATAAGCTAGGTTTTGTGTCGAGGTACCCCCGATAAATATCGATAATCGAAAAAATCGGGTTATAGAAGGAGTGGTCCGATTTTAATCAAATTTGATACACTCATAGACAAAGACATAAGAAACGATATTCAGAAGTTTCAAGGTTGCAGTTCTTACAATAGTGCAGAAAATCGATAATATATATATATATATATATATATATATATATATATATATATATATAAAAGGCAAGATGTTTGTGCGTGTGTCTGTTTATCTGTCTGTATGTCCTTTATACAAATCCACAATTTTTATATGATTCTCACTAAATTTCACACAAATATTCTTTAGGCTGAGTCTGAGCTCCAGGATCATGGATTAATTTTAAAGCTTTCATTACACCCGAGCAACGCCGGGCTATACTTCCAGTTAACCATAATTCATTCACTTTAGGCATTTTCATTCACCAACGAAAGCATTTGTTCTATCATTGCAGTTGACTTCAAATGCCAAATAACAGTATATTTAAATTTTACTATAGCAAAAGCCAAAACTTTTTTTTTAATAAAAAAATCTCTTAAATCAAGATCAAGGCTACTGCGGTTTGTATTTGAGAAACCACGTTATATGATGAAAGGAGAAGTAATACTTATGAATTATATAGTGTGCTAAAGGTTAAATGTAAATTCAGTCAGTCAATTAAATGCCATAAATGATACACACTTGGGTGATCATGTCTCAAAAGAGACATGACTGACTAGGCAGAAGATATTCCCGGATTAGGTTGCCATTACTTTCTGCGGTGGACTGGTTGACTCTTTTCAAATCGATACCCACTGCACCAAAACATGTAATTAAAATGAAAACAAAAACTTAGCAATCCTTTATTAGCATTCAAAATCTCTTCTTTGTGTATAGACTCAGATTTTAAATATGACTAGCAAACTATTGCCCAGTTCACACTCCACCCACGTCTATTGAACAGGTGAAGAGGCTCATCCCTTGTTTCCTGTTTAGGATGTGGTTTCCGGTTTTCTTTTTTCCAATCTTCTCACTCTTTTTTTTTCAATTGGGGTAGATAGACTAAACTATAGCCCGGTTCACACTCCACCCACGTCTATTGAACAGGTGAAGAGGCTCATCCCTTATTTCCTGTTTAGGATGCGGTTTCCGGTTTTCTCTTTTCCAATATTGTCACTCTTATGTAGCCCCCTGCACATCAGTGGCGTTACCGCCTTGCTCGGGGTGATATGATTAAAAAAAAAAAAAAAATTAGATTAGACTTGAAATCGCGTGAATTTAAAATAATTGCTTGTACCTTTACGCAGACGAAATGATATAAACTTAATAAATCGAAAAGAAATTGGTGGTATATAAATCTGTAGAAATATTGTTGGTGTTTGTGCTGTAAATAATTTCTTAATTATTTTCTTTCAGCCATTCACGAAGCTCGTCCGCACAAAGGTCAATTGAAAGTGGCAGCCCGGCTGCGTTCCGTACTACACTCGGACATTCACCCGTCGGAAATCGCTGGTCAGTCACATACTTCAATCGAGATACATACATACATATATATATATATATATATATATATATATATATATATATATATTGTGTATGTGCATTTGTGTGTGCGTATGTATTTGTGTATGTGCAACTGTGTGTGCGTATGTATTTGTACTTTGTGTATATGTGTATGTATAAATTGTGTACGTATAAATGTGGGTGTGTTTATATATATATATATATATATATATGTGTATTTATAAATGTGTGTGTGTATATATATATATATTGTGTATTTATAAATGTGTGTGTATATATATATATTGTGTATTTATAAATGTGTGTGTGTGTATATATATATATATATATTGTGTATTTATAAATGTGTGTGTATATATATTTATTGTGTATTTATAAATGTGTGTGAATATATTTATTGTGTATGTATAAATGTGTGTATATATATATATATATATTGTGTATGTATAATTGTGTGTGTACATATATATATTGTGCATGTATAATTGTGTGTATGTATAATTGTGTGTATATATATTGTGCATGTATAATTGTGTGTATATATATTGTGTATATATATATTGTGAATGTATAATTGTGCGTGTATATATATATATATATATATATATATATTGTGCATATAAAATTGTGTGCGTGTATGCATGTAACTGGTACATGTATAATTGTGTGTGTGTGTATGCATGTAACTGGTACATGCATAATTGTGTGTGTATGCATGTAACTGGTACATGCATAATTGTGTGTGTATGCATGTAACTGGTACATGCATAATTGTGTGTGTATGCATGTAACTGGTACATGCATATTTGTGTGTGTGTATGCATCTAACTGGTACATGCATAATTGTGTGTGTGTGTGTATGCATGTAACTGGTACATGCATAATTGTGTGTGTGTGTATGCATGTAACTGGTACATGTATAATTGTGTGTGTGTATGCATGTAAATGGTACATGCATAATTGTGTGTGTATGTATATAAATGGTACATGTATAATTGTGTGTGTGTATGCATGTAAATCGTACATGCATAATTGTGTGTGTGTATGTATATAAATAGTACATGTCTAATTGTATGTGTGTGTATGTATATAAATATTCCTGTGATTCTCGCGTTTGTCTTTCAGTGAGTCACCGTTTTTGTAATCGAGTTCAGGATGCTTATACTCTTCGCTGTACTCCTCAGGTGAGTAATTTCTTTGTTCATTATTCTGATTCAATGTTTCCTTGGCGGTGATGGTGATTTTCTAAGCGTTGCTTAGATGTGGCACAAGGCCAACAGTATGGGGCACCAGTGAGGATTGAACAAACTATTTGGTCGTAATTTGGTGAGACAAACGTGCTAACCATTACACCATGTCGAGGTGCCCTGCCTTGTAGGTTATGTCAGTGAATACGAACGACAATCGACAATTTAAAATTAATTTATCTAGCAAATGTTTATTTTTAAGTTTGGAATGTTCTTTTTTTAAACAAAAACCATTTGAGAGAAAGCCTCCTGCCATTTCAGAAAGTGTTGCATAAATGGAAGTGTGACATCAACCGAATCCATTGTGTTTTATATAAAACATGCCTCAGAGAAATCATCACATGACATTTAACTTTATCTGCAAACCAGATATAAAGATTATATATATATATATATATATATATATATATATATATATATATATATATATATACTAGCAGTATAGCCCGGCGTTGCTCGGGTATAATGAAAGCTTTAAAACTAATTCAAGGTCCTGGAGCTCAGACTCTTTGGACATTGGCAGGAAAGACTAAAAAGCAATAGTTGTTTCCAGTTAAAGCGAAACCGTAGACTGAAAGAAAAATGAATGGATGAAAGTCAAATTTTGAAGGTTGGTGAAAATCGGATAAAAATTGTGTATTTGTATAAAGGACATACAGACAGAAAAACATCTTGCCTTATATATATATATTATCGATTTTCGGTACTATTGTAAGAACTACAACCTTGAAACTTCTGAATATCGTTTCTTATGTCTTTGTCTATGAGTGTATCAAATTTGATTAAAATCGGACCACTCCTTCAATAACCCGATTTTTTCGATTATCGATTTTCGATATTTATCGGGGGTACCTCGACACAAAACCTAGTTAAGAACACTCGCAGACGCTTATAGTACAACTGTGTAAATTTTCCAGAAAATCGGTTCAGCCGTTTCGGAGTCTATAGGTAACGGACATACACACACACAGACAAAGTTCCATTTTTAAATAAGTTTAGATTTAGACAGACTATCATTCGGTTCATACTCCTTCTCCTCCTATTGATCAGGAGTAGAGTCTCATGTTTTGTTTCCTGTTCAGGAAAGGTTTCCCGGCTCTCTCATTTCCCCCCCTTTAGGCCTCAATAGTGAAGCTTTAGCAACTTTTCTACGGCAAGGGTGGACAGTGGCAACGGTTCTTCATACTGTGGGTACCGGGTTGGCAATTTCTGGCTGCTGTTTCTGATTGGTAGTTAGGAACTCGTAACTCTTGCGTAGCATCTCGAACGGCTGCTCTGATCAACAGTTGCATAATATCGAATTTCTTGTGGTGCCGTGATGCGTATGGATAGGTGTCCCTGCAAGTTCCTCAGGTTGGTAACCCTGAGGCTACACTATGCTGCAGTTTGCGCTAGTTCCCTTCCTAAACACGTCGTAGTTGATGACCGTCTGCTACCGCTACTAGAGGCTTCGCCTTAGCAAAAATAACAAAATGAATGCTCAGAATTCCAAATACAATGGTAAACCAGCCTCACAAATAGCACCTACATCTCTCAACATTTCCTTCACTTACATCTGTGGTATGCTTACCAACTTTTGCAGTGTGGAATCTTTCCTCCACGAAAGATCCCTAGACACCCCAGCTCTCTGCGAAACTAACCTGAATCCAACAATCCTCTCCTCTGATTTCTCGATTCCAGATGACCTTCTTCTCTTTAGGACGGTTAGTTGGTTAGTTGGTTGGTTGGTTGTTTTGTTTTTATGGCATATCAACCCCGGCGGGTCATTTATTGCCAATTAAATTTTATTGCTGGTAATACCTTTTTCTTTCAACAATTTATTGTTGCTTTTTTATATATATTGTGTCTAGTAATACATTTTTCGAGTATCAAGATTCATTGGGATTTGTTTTTAAGGGCAGGTTTCCCAAGTCCTACCCTTGTTATTCAACCCATAACTGGAGGGAAGGGACGGATTAAGCACTGGTACCCTTTCCCAAGGGTACCAGTGCTTAAGTGAATGCAGGGTATTCAGCTGGAATTCGAACTCGGCTCACCGATTTCTCTTATCGAGCCGATATCCACTGCATAACAACGCACATCCGTCACTAAACGCTTACAGTACCTGGTATTCCCAAGCGGTCACCCATTCAAGTACTGACCAGGCTCAACGTTGCTTAACTTTGGTGATCGAGCGGGAGCCGGTATATTCAACGTGATATGGCCGTAAGCCTCTTTAGGACGGACTCCAGTATCCACATGCATGGCCTTGGAATTTGTGTAAGCAAACATTTCTCTCTGGTTAGGGAGGTTTCTTTTGAATCTCCTGACTATTCATACATGTCTCCGTATCTCTCTACTCAACTCAGCAATCTTTTCTTTTTCTACCGCTCTCCTTCCTCTCCCGACAGTTCCTTACTGCACAGTATCTCTGACAATATAGATAAGGCCATTGCCTCTCACCCATTCGCCAACATATTTGTGTTCTATGACTTTAATGCCCACCATGCCAAGTGGTTGAAAAACTCGGTTATATTGCTGGCATCCACACCCTGACCTTTGCAATCACTTAGTCTCTCACGCTAGTGGTGAACTTCCCCACACGTTTCCCCATTATGCCTGAAGGACAAGATTCTCTGCTTCACTTCTATCCCTGACTCCTGCCATGCATTGCCATGCAGCTTTGTTTTCTTGGCAACTCTAATCATGCTGTGGTTTCTCTCTCCACTCTTCTTCCCTCCAGGAACCTCCGACCAGCAGAACCTCTTACTGCTATCAAAGGGTGGATTACGGGGGGCACTCCGCAATTTTCTAAGTGACGTCCCTTGGAAATAAGTATTTAATCTCTCCGTTGAAGATTGCGCCTCTGAGGTCTTCTCCTAGCTGAGAGCTGGCATAGATGCTTTCATCGCAGCCAGGAAGTTTCATCTTAAACCCCATTCTCTCCCCTGGTTCTCTCCTGCTCGCTCAGCCGCCATAACCCTCAGGAATCACTTCCGGCTTTGTCCGAGGTACGCGTCTGACGATAATAGGCGTATTTTTACCTCTGCTCATAAAGAGTGCAAGAGGATCCTCAATGACGTTAAGCTGTTGCCTGGAATGTTGTTCGTAGAATTTAGTTTCGACGGCATCATATATAAGCAAATTGATGGTGTTTCAATGGGTTTTCCCTTGGGACCAATTTTAGCAAACACTTTCGTTGGATACCATGAGAAGAGTGTGTTATCTGAATGTTTATTTTCGATATGTTGATGATGCTTTTTGTCTTTTAATGATGATATTGAAGCGGACCATTTCCTCTCGTCCCTCAATATTATGCATCCAGCTTCAAAATTTACACAAAAAGGAGATTAATTCTTCCTTTCCCTTTCTTGATGTTTTGGTGAGCAGATATTCCCTTGGTTTTATTACCTCAGTTTACCAAAATCCGACATTTACTGGTTTGTATACAAGGTGGGATTCTTTTTCTCTTCAAAAATATAAAATTAACTTAAGACCCTTACTCATAGTCTTGAGAATTTGCTCTAAAACCAAGTTGAACGATGAACTATTACAACTCTCTGCAACAATGCCTATCCATTAAGCATTGTCCAATCAGTAACTAAAAGTATTGGAGTTCAATAATAATAAACCAGCTCTAGTAAAATGATGTCCTGAGTACCTGTACCTGTCTTGGCAAGGTACTGTCAGTGATAGATTTGCTAAGCGGGTTTCTTTGTCAGTTCGATACTGTTACTTTGCTGCCAACACTAGTGTACTTTTTTTTCTGCTAAGCCTGTCTTTTTCTTTATGCGGAAAGATGCTCATAATAGATTTTTGATTTATTCGTTCAAATGTAGCTGTGGATCGCACTACATAGGGAGATGTTGGTTGGTTGTTTTGTTTTTATGGCAAATCAACCTCGGCGATTCATTTATTGCCAATTAAATTTTATTTATTTATTGTTGGTAATACCTTTTTCTTTCAACAATTTATTGTTGTTTTCATATAAATTTTGTGTCTAGTAATACTTTTTTTCCTTTTCGAGTATCAAGATTCATTGGGGTTAGTTTTTTTAAGGGCAGGGTCCTCAAGTCCTACCCTTATTATTTAATCCATAACTGGAGGGAAGAGACGGATTAATACCTTTCCCAATGGTATCAGCGCTTAAGTGAATACAGGGTATTCAACTGGAATTCGAACTCGGCTCACCGATTTCTCTTTCCAAAGCGATATCCACTGCACCACAACGCACATCCTTCACCAAACGCTTACAACACCTGGTATTCCCAAGCGGTCACCCGTCTAAGTACTGACCGTTGCTTAACTTCGGTGATCGAGCGAATAGTCGAAAAAATCAGGTTATAAAAGGAATGGTCCGATTTTAATCAAATTTGATACACTCATAGACAAAGACATAAGAAACGATATTCCGAAGTTTCAAGGTTGCATTTCTTACAGTAGGGCAGAAAATCGATAATATATTGATTATATAAGGCAAGATGTTTGTGTGTGTGTGTCTGTTTATCTGTTTGTATATCTGTATTTTTTCAGTCCTTTTATTTTAGTTTTTGCTTCGGGTTTGGCTCTAAGTAGGTATAATTGTAGTTCTTAGTCTCAGCCATGATACCATTTAATCAGAGGATTTATTTAGCCTTCAAATTCAGTTTACAACGAAAAGAACTTATACCAGGAAATCAAAATTTGACTTACATCCATTCATTTTTCTTTCAGTCTACGGTTTCGCTTTAACTGGAAACAACTATTGCTTTTTAGTTTTTCATGCCAACGTCCAAAGAGTCTGAGCTCTAGGACCATGGATTAGTTTTAAAGCTTTCATTACACCCGAGCAACGCCGGGCTATACTGCTAATATATAATACAGCTCTGTTCATACATTGATTAACACCTGAATATTAATACTATGCATATGTACACCCGCCTCATATGTGAATTTATTAATTTACCACGCGACACACACACACACACACACACACACACACACACACACACACACACACACACACACACACCTTCCTTTTCATAGTGTGTATTATTCTTGAACTTAATATACAGAATTGTTTTTGTCTAGAGATTTACATTGTAATGAACTATTTGAAATTATTTTTCTATTTTTTAGGTCCATGGAATTGTCAATGACACAATCGATTTTGTCAAAGGCATCTTGACAACAGAAATCAACAGCGCTGGCGATAATCCAGTATCCTTTCTTATTAACTACTAAATACATATTGTTGTCTCTGCGCGCCCCTAACGATATTTGGCTGTGTATTTTTCTATTTTTATTTTTATTTTTTTTCTATTATGCTTCTGTATTACATGTCACATACAGATTATTACACCCAAAGTGACATAAACCTGCTTTTAAACTAGAACAGCCTTTTTTTTTTCATCATCTACAAATAGAAATGAATCTTGTCTAGTTCATGAATTCATAATTTTTTTATTCTCCGTGATTGTGGTCTCGCTCATAACATTATCGAATGCTCTATTCCTCAATCTTTTTATGTTTTCGTTTTCGTTTTTTTTATCCTTATCATTTCACCCCAAGTAAGGCATTTCACTGCCACTGTTTCGCTGGGGATTACATAGGGGAAAGTGACGAGAAAGAGTAGTTAGGGGGTTACATAGGAGAGTGATGAGAAAGAGTGGTTAGGGGGTTACATAGGGGAGAGTGATGAGAAAGAGTGGTTAGGGGGTTACATAGGGGAAAGTGATGAAAAGTGGTTAGGGGGTTACATAGGGGAGAGTGATGAAAGAGTGGTTAGGGGGTTATAGGGGAGAGTGATGAGAAAGAGTGGTTAGGGGGTTACATAGGGGAGAGTGATGAGAAAGAATGGTTAGGGGGTTACATAGGAGAAAGTGATGAGAAAAGAGTGGTTAGGGGTTACATAGGGGAGAGTGATGAGAAAGAGTGGTTAGGGGTTACATAGAGGAAAGTGATGAGAAAGAGTGGTTAGGGGGTTACATAGGGGAGAGTGATGAGAAAAGAGTGGTTAGGGGTTACATAGGGGAAAGTGACGAGAAAGAGTGGTCAGGTGGTTACATAGGGGAAAGTGATGAGAAAGAGTGGTTAGGGGGTTACATAGGGGAAAGTGATGAGAAAGAGTGGTTAGGGGGTTGTAGGGGAGAGTGATGAGAAAGAGTGGTTAGGGGGTTACATAGGGAGAGTGATGAGAAGAGTGGTTAGGGGTGTACATGGGGGAAAGTGATGAGAAAGAGTGGTTAGGGGGTTACATGAGGAAAGTGATGAAGAGTGGTTAGGGGGTTACATAGGGGAGAGTGGTGAGAAGAGTGGTTAGGGGGTTACATGGAAAGTGGCGAAGAGTGGTCAGGTGGTTACATAGGGGAAAGTGATGAGAAAGAGTGGTTAGGGGGTTACATAGGGGGGAAAGTGATGAGAAAGAGTGGTTAGGGGGGTTACATAGGGGAGAGTGACGAAAGAGTGGTTAGGGGGTTACGCTTAGGGGAGAGTGATGAGAAAGAGTGGTTAGGGGGTTACATAGGGGAGAGTGATGAAGAGTGGTTAGGGGGTTACATAGGGGAAAGTGATGAAAAAGTGGTTAGGGGGTTACATAGGGAGAGTGATGAGAAAGAGTGGTTAGGGGGGTTACATAGGAGAGTGATGAGAAAGAGTGGTTAGGGGGTTACATAGGGGAGAGTGATGAGAAGAGTGGTTAGGGGGTTACATAGGAGAAAGTGAAAGAGGTGGTTAGGGGTTACATAGGGGAAAGTGATGAGAAAGAGGAGTGGTTGGGGGTTACGCATGGGGGAAAGTGATGAAGAGCTGGTTAGGGGGTTACATAGGGGAGAGTGATGAGAAAGAGTGGTTAGGGGGGTTACATGGGGGAAAGTGACGAGAAAGAGTGGTCAGGTGGTTACATAGGGAAGTGATGAGAAAGAGTGGTTAGGGGGGTTACATGGGGAAAAGTGATGAGAAGAGTGGTTAGGGGGTTACATAGGGGAAAGAGTAGTGAAAAGTGGTTAGGGGGTTACATGGGAGAAAGTGATGAGAAAGAGTGGTTGGGGGGTTACATGGGGGAAAGTGATGAGAAGAGTGGTTAGGGGTTACATAGGGGAAAGTGATGAGAAGAGTGGTTAGGGGGGTTACATAGGGGAAAGCTGATGAGAAAGAGTGGTTAGGGGGTTACATAGGGGAGAGTGATGAGAAAGAGTGGTTAGGGGGTTACATAGGGGAAAGTGATGAGAAAGAGTGGTTGGGGGCATTACATAGGGGAAAGTGAAAGGAAATGTCAGAAGGAGGGTGATAGACGGGTAAGGATACCGAGGATGGGGGTTGGGTGGATGGGGAGAGTGTTTGAGAGAATGGGTGCAAGTTTTGAATTCATCAAACGATTTCTTTTTTTACTATTATAAGCAGCGAATAAAAAAAATTAATTAAAATCAACCTTCTTCTTCACTTTTACAAAAATTCACAACGATGTGTGAAATCCTGGTTTTTCCCATATAGAAAAAGACGGGAGCGACTTGTAAGACTTGGGAGGACTTGGCGATCCAGTGTGAAATTCAAAAAGACTATATGAATGACCTCGGCGTCAGTCAAGAGACAGAGATGGGAGCAGCGAGAGACACCACTTAAGTGTAACGGGAGAAGTTTCAGGTCAACTTGTATATTGTCTTTTTTCTCTTTCTCCTTATCTATTTCAACAATTACTACTAGAACATTTTGTACGAAATCTACCCTTAGTCTAATATTTAGATGTGGAATTAAATTCACAAACCGGCAGTGTCTCTCCGTATACGAAAACAAACACAACTTTAAAGTACGTAAACACAAGATCTAACCATCCCAAAATCATAATTTAGCACATTTATAAAAGAATGAAACACAGGATATCAAACAATTCGTCAAACAAAATTAATATTTGATGAAAAAACAAAAAGATTGTGAAGATGTCCTAAGAAAATCTGGCGATAAATTTTCGTTATAAGTCCCGACGCTTTTTCCCTTCAAATTTATCCAAAATAGCATTATCTCTGTGCAAATGAATATGCTGAACTCAAATCAACTGTTAGTTATTGAAGAAACTTACCTTTTTTTTTGTTTTTGTTTTTTTTATCTAAATGTCAATAAAAAAAAAACGAACTATATCTTGCACTTTTTATCTCCCATAACTTTCACGAAGTCACTTAATTAACTGCAGAATAATGTACTGCGTATGTGAACGAATTTTGGCAGATTTTTGGTCGATTTTCCTTCATTTACTGATACTTCCGGCGATGTACTTCCGGTAATGAAAGTCATGCGCTATTGTATTTCTACGCTTATTACTAGAATTATTATTATTAGGATGACAGAATAAGGAAAATGCTTTACAAACTATTCAAAGATCTTCGGATTTTGAAATAATAGCTGAAACAAACAGAAAGGTAGTCTAATATTTAGATGTGGAATTAAATTCACAAACTGGCAGTGTCTCTCCGTATATGAAAGCAAATGCAACTTTAAAGGACGTAAGCAAAAGATCTAACCATCCCAAAATCATAATCAAGCACATTTATAAAAGAATAAAACACAGGATATCAAAACTTTCGTCTAACAAAATTAATATTTGATGAAAAGAAAAAAAAGATTGTGAAGATGTCCTAAGAAAATCTGGCGGTAAATTTTCGTTATAAGTCCCGACGCTTTTCCCCTTCAAATTTATCCAAAATAGCATTATCTCTATGCAAATGTATATGCTGAACTCAAATCAACTGTTCGTTATTGAAGAAACTTAACTTTTTTATCTAAATGTCCATAAAAAAAACGAACTATTTCTTGCACTTTTTCTCTCTCGTAACTCTCACGAAGTCATGTAATTAACTGCAGAATGACGTACTGCGTATGTGAACGAATTTTGGCAGATTTTTGGTCGATTTTTTTTTCATTTACAGATACTTCCGGCGATGTACTTCCGGTAATGAAAGTAATATGCTATTGTATTTCTACGCTTATTACTTTCATAACAGGAAGTACATCGCTGGAAATTTCAGTAAAGGAAGAAAATCGACCAAAATTTAACAGAAAATTGCTGCCTACGTAGAACGTCATTCATTTTTTGTTCGTTTTTTTTTATTTCTTCGTTTGTTTTTTTTATGGACTCTCAAAGCAAAAAAGGTAATTTTCTTCAATAACTAATTGTTGATTTGAGTTCAGCATATACATTTGCACAGAAATAATGCTATTTTGGATAAATTTGAAGGTGGGGAAAAGCCGTCAGCACCTAAAACGAACATTTACCAATCTGATCATAAGATTTTAGAACCCAATCTCCAACCAAACAGACAACTAAAAAACAATACAAATCGAAACGTTATCTGGTTCAACCGTAGCTGATAAGAAATTAAGAATTAAAATCAACCTTCTTCTTCCCTTTTTATAAAAATTCACAATAACGTGTGAAATCCTGGTTTTTCCCAAATAGAAAAAGGATTAAACATCTGCTTAACGAAAAAGTCGAAACCAGATTTCGCAAGTCGGTGTTAAAATGATTTTTGATGAATAGGAGCGACTTTGCAAGACCAAAAGGACTTCGCGTGTAAGTGCGAAAATATCTAGATTACAATAAAAGGACTTCATCATAATCAGTCAAGTCAGTCAGATGGAAGTAACGAGAAAGACAACACTAAAATGTAACTTTTAACTTCGAGCGATTCGGACATTGTCCTCTTTCTCCTTATCTATTTCAACAATTGCTACTGGAACATTTTGTACGAGCTCTTGATATTCTTAACTTTCTCATTGAACATTAACTTCTCCAACTCATTTTATTCCCCCTTTTAATAAATTTCTATTTTAACATTCAAAATGTATATTTTATTATTCCACTCTTCTACACTAATTCACACATTCCAACCGACGAACAACCTGATGATGATAATGAAAAACCTTCTGATGATTATAACTCTGCATAAAACTTGTAAACTGGAGGGAGTTCGGTTAAGTCTGACACAAGGCTGAATCAAAGAAACATTAACCAGCTCCCTACGCTTCACTGGTGACTCCCGACGTTCAAGGAACACGCATCCCTACGCTTCACTGGTGACTCCCGACGTTCAAGGAACACACATCCCTCCGCTTCACTGGTGACTCCCGACGTACAAAGAACACACACCCCTACTACGCAACATATACACTGGATATTTAGAACCAATCAATTTTTTGTCTCTCTATTTTGTTTCTTTCCTTCACAATTTTCTTTTCGTCTTTTTTTCTTTTCTTTTTGTTTTCATTTTTTCTTAACGGTGTAATGAAGAACATCCACCAACGCTACTAAATCAAACTGTAGAGTTTTAGCACAACGTGGCCGGAGAGTACATCGGTCAAAATGTTATGATGCATCTAACAAAAATGAGACAACTGTCGTGAAATGATCCGATACAGTGTAGGTATAGGGAGACGGTTAATGTTTATTAATTCGGCCATAACCGAACTCCCTACAGCTTACAGATTTATTCGTTATTATCATCAGTAGGTTGGAATGTGTGGAATTGTGGAAGAATAAAAACATACATTTTTCATGTTGAAATAGGAATTTATTGATGGAAATGAATAATAAGTATTCGTAGAAGTTAATGTTATTTAAAAATATTATTTAAGGATAAAATTCGAAGTAGTCTTTGTTGGGTGTATGTTATCATTGAGTAGGAATGTTGAGAATGGAGAAAAATAAGTAAAAGAAATCAGCACACTAGAAAGAGAACACGTGCGACGCGACCTTATGTCCGGGTCGACTAGAAGTTTCTCCTGTTACATTTTACTTGTGCTCTCGCTGCTCCCATCTGACTGTCTGGCTGGCCTTTTTTTTTTCGCCTTTTTATAACCATTTATTTATTTTAATTTTTGCACTGGATCGTTAAGTCCTTTTTAATCTTGCAAATCTCTTCCATTGGTCAGAATATCAATTTAACATTTGCTCACGAAATCCGGTTTCGTCTTTTTCTTTAAGCACATGGTCAATCCTTTTTCTATTCGATAACATCAGGATTTCAGACGTCATTGTGAATTTTTGTAAAAGTGAAGAAGAAAGTTGATTTTAATTCTTAATTTCCTAACTTCTACAACATGAAATGCTATTTCCATCGATTAAAAATCCCTTTAAGTTGTTGCAGAGCAAGAGTCAAGAAAAGTTGCATTTAATAAAATAGAAATTACCGAACGCATATTTAAATCAAAGATTCACTTCTAATAATTTCAGAAGATTTAAAATATTTATAACTACTTATTCTTTTTTAGACTCCAGAGAATCAAATCACTGACTGAACAAACAAAAATAAATATACTGATAAATTATTTTGGTTATTTGCATTATTAAAATAATAATGGATTTTACTAATTAACCCATATTTGGGGAGAGAATAGATTCATACCTTTCCCAAGTGCATTGGAACTCGGCTCTCCGATTTCCAATTCTGATCCACTAGACCACCAGCACTCCAATATTTCTAGCGCTTGGTTTTCTCGAACTGTCACCGATCTAGGTACTGACTAGGATCGACGTTGCTTAACTTCGGTAATCGAGCGAGAACCGGTGTATTCAACGTGATATGGCCGTAAGAAATAAACGCTTATAGCACCATGGTATTCTCAAGCGGTCACCCATGTAAGTACTGATGAGGCTCGACGTTGCTTAACTTCGGTGATCGTACGAGAACCTGTGTTTCAATGTGATGTGACCATCAGCCCATTGTAACGCCCATAAATTCAAGCTTTTAGCGCCTGGTATCCATAAGCCGTCACCCATCTAGGGACAGATCAGGCCCGACGTTGATTAGCTTCGGTGATGGTAGGAAAACCTGTGTTTCAACTGGATGTGGCCATAAGCCTGTCCGTTGATTCGTGTTTATAGACGTGCACTTTCAGAAAATCTCTTCGCTGACCTAGCTTCAACAGGCCAATAGGGGAAAAAACTGCTTAGTAACTTTCAATTTTATAAAACGCACAAAACATAAGAAGAGATTCCGAGAAACTATCAGTTAAGTACGTGATTCATGTTTGAACGATCATGTCTCGAAAGAGACATGAGTGACTGGGTAGAAGATTTTTCCGCAGTAGGTTGCCATTCCATTCTGCGGTAGACTTGTTGCCAACCAAGGCTATAGAACCCAATCTGTCCTGTTCTTTGACTCATAGCTAGAGGGGGAAGAGATGTACTACATTATTAAGTAGTAACTAGTGGGGGATCAGTTTATTACTTCAAAACAATGTAAAGATGATCCCCCACTTTATGCCTAGTAGAAGCCATAATCATGTTTTCAACTATTATATTCAGTCAGTCAGTTAAGTGCCATACATGATACACGATTGGGCGCTCATGTCTCGAAAGAGACATGACTGACTGGGTAGAAGATTTTCCCGCAGTAGGTTGCCATTCCATTCTGCAGTAGACTGGTTGCCAACCAAGGCTACAGAACCCAATCAGTCTTGTTATTTAACCCATAACTGGAGTGAAGAGACGGATTAATACCTTTCCCAAGAGTGTTTGCGCGTAAGTGAATGCAAGGAATTCAGCTGGAATTCGAACCCGGCTCCCCGATTTCTCGTTTCGAGCCGATATCCACTGCACCACAACGCACATCAAGAAACCATACTCGGCATAATCATATAATAATTCTGCTTGTTCCTTCCTTAGTTAGTTACTTAGTTCCTTCGTCTGTTACACCACACTCTCTACATCAGCTTTTCCTTCCCCTCTAACTTTTTACTTTCCTCAGCCTTTCTCTCACCTTTGCCAAACAGAAGGGTAGTAAAGAGTGAGAGGGTAGGAGGAGAGAACCTATAGCATTACCGTATCAGTATCAGCTTAAGCTGGTGGCTGTAGCAGGCATTGTGTGTGTGTATGTGTACTGCACAATATAGTAAAAATAGGTAGGCTTGTCATATCCCGCGACCTAATAAAATTTCTGGCCTCTAAACCCTTGGCCATTACTCAGTTGGTCTTTTCTGTTTACAATGGACACAGGAGCCATGATTTTTCAGAAAAAAAAAATTTTTCTCTTTCAAAATCTCTCACAAAATAGCGTACAATATTTTGGTTATGATCTGTGCATACGCCGCTTAATATAATATAAGTTTACAGTAAAGTAGTTTCTATGGACATTACGTATTTAGTCTTAAAAATTCATATTTCGACTAAAAAATTTATTTGATATCGTTACCAGGAAATCAAAATTTGACTTACATCCATTCATTTTCTTTCAGTCTACGGTTTCGCTTTAACTGGAGACAACTATTGCTTTTTAATCTTTCGTGCCAACGTCCAAAGAGTATGAGCTCCAGGACTATGGATTAGTTTTAAAGCTTTCATTGCACCCGAGCAACGCCGGGATATACTGCTAGTATAATATAAGATTACAGTAAAGTAGCTTCTATGGACATTACTTTTATAGATATTTTGGTTATGGTCTGTACATACACCGCTTAATATAATATAAGATTACAGTAAAGTAGCTTCTATGGACATTACTTTTATAGATATTTTATTAAAATTACACTCTGTGTTATCGTTATTTTATTATCCAATAACTTTATGTTTGAAGACGTTACTATCATTTGTAGTATGACAAAGTGAAATTTTTCCAGGAAATCATAATTATCCTTCCGTGGAAATTCCACGGGTTCCGCTAGTAAATTAATTAATCTAATCCATGAAATGACTGTTGATAGTAATAGCAGAAGTAGTAGTAGTAGTAATAATAATGGTGTTATGAGTTCGTAATAATAGTAATGGTGATAATAGTATTAATAGCGATAGCAGTAGTAATAATCATAATAACAAGTCATAGTAACAATGGTGTGATAAGATTTTAATTATCCTTGTTGCAGGCGGTGTTATATGAAAAGTTATCTGTGGAAATGTGTGCTCATACTTGAATGATCGTTCTTTTGCCTTGACTTTTATTTTCAAGATGGTTTTTGCCGAAAAGGGAGAGATTATTTCAGGCGGTAACTTTCACGGTGAATACCAGGCAAAGGTAAAAAAGAAAATAAATTATTCCGATGAGTTCTTTTCTTTTACCACAGCGTTTTGACCTTCTCCATGTGTAAAATACGAGGGTCATTCAAGAAATAAGGTGAATTTTTCGGTATAAGGACTTCTACGAGGGTCATTCAATAAATAAGGTGAATGTTTCGGTATAGGGACTTCTACGAGGGTCATTCAATAAATAAGGTGAATTTTTCGGTATAAGGACTTCTACGAGGGTCATTCAATAAATAAGGTGAATTTTTCGGTATAAGGACTTCTACGAGGGTCATTCAATAAATAAGGTGAATTTTTCGGTATAAGGACTTCTACGAGAGTCATTCAATAAATAAGGTGAATTTTTCGGTATAAGGACTTCTACGAGGGTCATTCAATAAATAAGGTGAATGTTTCGGTATAGGGACTTCTACGAGGGTCATTCAATAAATAAGGTGAATTTTTCGGCATAAGGACTTCTACGAGAGTCATTCAATAAATAAGGTGAATTTTTCGGTATAGGGACTTCTACGAGGGTCATTCAATAAATAAGGTGAATTTTTCGGTATAGGGACTTCTACGAGAGTCATTCAATAAATAAGGTGAATTTTTCGGTATAAGGACTTCTACGAGGGTCATTCAATAAATAAGGTGAATGTTTCGGTATAGGGACTTCTACGAGGGTCATTCAATAAATAAGGTGAATTTTTCGGTATAAGGACTTCTACGAGGGTCATTCAATAAATAAGGTGAATTTTTCGGTATAAGGACTTCTACGAGAGTCATTCAATAAATAAGGTGAATTTTTCGGTATAAGGACTTCTACGAGGGTCATTCAATAAATAAGGTGAATGTTTCGGTATAGGGACTTCTACGAGAGTCATTCAATAAATAAGGTGAATTTTTCGGTATAAGGACTTCTACGAGGGTCATTCAATAAATAAGGTGAATTTTTCGGTATAAGGACTTCTACGAGAGTCATTCAATAAATAAGGTGAATTTTTCGGTATAAGGACTTCTACGAGGGTCATTCAATAAATAAGGTGAATGTTTCGGTATAGGGACTTCTACGAGGGTCATTCAATAAATAAGGTGAATTTTTCGGTATAAGGACTTCTACGAGGGTCATTCAAGAAATAAGGTGAATTTTTCGGCATAGGGACTTCTACGAGAGTCATTCAATAAATAAGGTGAATTTTTCGGTATAAGGACTTCTACGAGGGTCATTCAATAAATAAGGTGAATGTTTCGGTATAGGGACTTCTACGAGGGTCATTCAATAAATAAGGTGAATTTTTCGGTATAAGGACTTCTACGAGGGTCATTCAATAAATAAGGTGAATTTTTCGGTATAAGGACTTCTACGAGGGTCATTCAATAAATAAGGTGAATTTTTCGGTATAAGGACTTCTACGAGGGTCATTCAATAAATAAGGTGAATTTTTCGGTATAAGGACTTCTACGAGAGTCATTCAATAAATAAGGTGAATGTTTCGGTATAGGGACTTCTACGAGGGTCATTCTATAAATAAGGTGAATTTTTCGGTATAAAGGACTTCTTCGAGGGACTATCAATAAATAAGGTGAATTTTTCGGTATAAGGACTTCTACGAGGGTCATTCAATAAATAAGGTGAATGTTTCGGTATAAGGACTTCTACGAGGGTCATTCAATAAATAAGGTGAATTTTTTGGTATAAGGACTTCTACGAGGGTCATTCAATAAATAAGGTGAATATTTCGGTATAAGGACTTCTACGAGGGTCATTCAATAAATAAGGTGAATGTTTCGGTATAGGGACTTCTACGAGGGTCATTCAATAAATAAGGTGAATTTTTCGGTATAAGGACTTCTACGAGGGTCATTCAATAAATAAGGTGAATTTTTCGGTATAAGGACTTCTACGAGGGTCATTCAAGAAATAAGGTGAATTTTCCGGTATAAGGACTTCTACGAGGGTCATTCAATAAATAAGGTGAATTTTTCGGTATAAGGACTTCTACGAGGGTCATTCAATAAATAAGGTGAATTTTTCGGTATAAGGACTTCTACGAGAGTCATTCAATAAATAAGGTGAATGTTTCGGTATAGGGACTTCTACGAGGGTCATTCAATAAATAAGGTGAATTTTTCGGTATAAGGACTTCTACGAGGGTCATTCAATAAATAAGGTGAATTTTTCGGTATAAGGACGTCTACGAGGGTCATTCAATAAATAAGGTGAATTTTTCGGTATAAGGACTTCTACGAGGGTCATTCAATAAATAAGGTGAATTTTTCGGTATAAGGACTTCTACGAGAGTCATTCAATAAATAAGGTGAATGTTTCGGTATAGGGACTTCTACGAGGGTCATTCAATAAATAAGGTGAATTTTTCGGTATAAAGACTTCTTCGAGGGACATTCAATAAATAAGGTGAATTTTTCGGTATAAGGACTTCTACGAGGGTCATTCAATAAATAAGGTGAATGTTTCGGTATAAGGACTTCTACGAGGGTCATTCAATAAATAAGGTGAATTTTTCGGTATAAGGACTTCTACGAGGGTCATTCAATAAATAAGGTGAATTTTTCGGTATAAAGACTTCTTCGAGGGACATTCAATAAATAAGGTGAATTTTTCGGTATAAGGACTTCTACGAGGGTCATTCAATAAATAAGGTGAATGTTTCGGTATAAGGACTTCTACGAGGGTCTTTCAATAAATAAGGTGAATTTTTCGGTATAAGGACTTCTACGAGGGTCATTCAATAAATAAGGTGAATTTTTCGGTATAAAGACTTCTTCGAGGGTCATTCAATAAATAAGGTGAATGTTTCGGTATAAGGACTTCTACGAGGGTCATTCAATAAATAAGGTGAATTTTTCGGTATAAGGACTTCTACGAGGGTCATTCAATAAATAAGGTGAATATTTCGGTATAAGGACTTCTACGAGGGTCATTCAAGAAATAAGGTGAATTTTTCGGTATAAGGACTTCTACGAGGGTCATTCAATAAATAAGGTGAATGTTTCGGTATAGGGACTTCTACGAGGGTCATTCAATAAATAAGGTGAATTTTTCGGTATAAAGACTTCTTCGAGGGACATTCAATAAATAAGGTGAATTTTTCGGTATAAGGACTTCTACGAGGGTCATTCAATAAATAAGGTGAATTTTTCGGTATAAGGACGTCTACGAGTGTCATTCAATAAATAAGGTGAATTTTTCGGTATAAGGACTTCTACGAGGGTCATTCAATAAATAAGGTGAATTTTTCGGTATAAGGACTTCTACGAGAGTCATTCAATAAATAAGGTGAATGTTTCGGTATAGGGACTTCTACGAGGGTCATTCAATAAATAAGGTGAATTTTTCGGTATAAGGACTTCTACGAGGGTCATTCAATAAATAAGGTGAATTTTTCGGTATAAGGACTTCTACGAGGGTCATTCAATAAATAAGGTGAATATTTCGGTATAAGGACTTCTACGAGGGTCATTCAAGAAATAAGGTGAATTTTTCGGTATAAGGACTTCTACGAGGGTCATTCAATAAATAAGGTGAATGTTTCGGTATAGGGACTTCTACGAGGGTCATTCAATAAATAAGGTGAATTTTTCGGTATAAAGACTTCTTCGAGGGACATTCAATAAATAAGGTGAATTTTTCGGTATAAGGACTTCTACGAGGGTCATTCAATAAATAAGGTGAATTTTTCGGTATAAGGACGTCTACGAGGGTCATTCAATAAATAAGGTGAATTTTTCGGTATAAGGACTTCTACGAGGGTCATTCAATAAATAAGGTGAATTTTTCGGTATAAGGACTTCTACGAGAGTCATTCAATAAATAAGGTGAATGTTTCGGTATAGGGACTTCTACGAGGGTCATTCAATAAATAAGGTGAATTTTTCGGTATAAAGACTTCTTCGAGGGACATTCAATAAATAAGGTGAATTTTTCGGTATAAGGACTTCTACGAGGGTCATTCAATAAATAAGGTGAATTTTTCGGTATAAGGACTTCTACGAGGGTCATTCAATAAATAAGGTGAATTTTTCGGTATAAGGACTTCTACGAGGGTCATTCAATAAATAAGGTGAATTTTTCGGTATAAGGACTTCTACGAGGGTCATTCAATAAATAAGGTGAATGTTTCGGTATAAAGACTTCTTCGAGGGACATTCAATAAATAAGGTGAATTTTTCGGAATAGGGACTTTTACGAGTGTCATTAAAAAAATAAGGTGAATTTTTCGGTATTAGAACTTCTACGAGGGTCATTCAATAAATAAGGTGAATTTTTCTGTATAAGGACTTCTACGAGGGTCATTCAATATATAAGGTAAATTTTTTGGTATAGGGACTTCTATGAGGGTCATTCAATAAATAAGGTGAAATTTTCGGTATAAGGATTTCTACGTGGATCATTCAATAAGGTGAATTTTTCGGAATATGGATTTTTAATACAGATAGAAGCTTACTTTTTTTTCTAATTTTTCAGCATAGTCTCCCAGCAGTGTCACACACTTTTCCCATCTGTGTACAAGCTTCCATATTGCCTCAGCATAAAAATCTTTAGGCTGATGTCTCAGCCAATCGCTCACAGCACCTTTAACTTCATCGTCACTTTTAAACTTCGTGCCTCTCGTGAACGCTTTCAAGGGACCAAACAAGTGAAAGTCTGAAGGGGTAAGGTCTGGGCTGTAAAGAGGATGAAGGAGCAATTCCGAGCCCAGCTCGTTGATGGCCTGCACCGTTTGGGCTGCTGCTTGAGGCCTTACAGCTGACCTTCGAGTAGGCAAGGTCATCATGGACAGTTTTGTGTACTTTTCCAACAGATAGGCTCAAAGTCCTTGCAATGTCATCTACTGTCACCTTTCTGTCAGACTGAATGAGACCATTGACTGATTCGATCACCTCATGAGACCTCACTTCTGTAAGCCTCCAAGGCCTGTCTTCATCCTCAACACTGCTCCGTCCTTCTTTATACAATTTAGCCCACTTGTAGACATTTTTTGGCTGAAACATGTGGCAAAATACACAGTTGACATTCTCCTATGAATTTCAACTGGTTTGCACCCTTCAGCAACCAAAAAACTTGATAACTGACCACTGTTCAATTCTGGAAAATGCTTCTTAGTCGGCCATCTTTGTTAATCTCCAAAACTCTCAAAGTTTTTTTTTACAAAAAATTAAATCCATTTGAAAAAGAAGTAAAGAAAAAGAAAGTAAGCTTCTATCTATATTAGAAGTCCTTCTACCGTACGTTTTCTCCTGTTACATAACGCAACCCCTGTTCAAATATGTTATCCGCTGCCTTCTTTTGTCTCTTTTTCCCTCTATCTGGCCTGTCAGTATCAGGTTCTCCAAGCCCTCCTTCCTCATTGCATGACCCAGGAACTTCAGTTGTCTCTTCCCGATGCTCAATATTAATTTCCTTTTCGTTGCCATTCTTTCCATCACCTCATCTTGGCTCAGATGCTCGGTCCATGATATCTGCAGCATCCTTCTGTAGAACCACATTTCCACTGCTTCAAGTTTTTCCTTCATCTGCGATGATATTGTCTAACATTCCCTGCCGTATTGAAGAACTGACATCACATAGCAATCTAGCACTCTCTTCTTTGTTTCTAGTGAAATTTTCCTGTGTCTTAGTACTTTACTCAGCTTCTGGAACGCGTCCTTAGCCATGCCAATTCGCCTTCGGATCTTTGTGTCGCACTTTCCATCTCCTGTTAGAATATTTCCTAGGTATTTAAATTTTTTGTACTTGCTTGAGTCTAGTATCCCCCACCTGTATTTGGCATTTTGGGTTGCACTTTTTGCTGATGACCATGTATTCAGTTTTCTTGCAGTTTATTTGTAGTCCTTTTTTGTCACTCTCTTCAGCTACCTTCTGTCGGGGGTCTTGTAGTTTTCTTTCCGTGTCTGCAATCAGCACTGTATCATCTGCATATATTATGTTGTTCAAATTGTGGTAATTGACCTTAAGTAGAATGACTACATTGAACCCGACCTTCCTAAAGTCTTCCATCCGCCCATGCATTGAATACTGCTGTCGGCGGACCTGAAGCAGTCTGCGCCGAAAAAATAAAAAAATATATGAAAAACAACGAAATTAAACGTGGTGGTAATTTGCTTCAGATCCACCCTGCAGTCATATCTGGCCGGGCGACCCTGCTGTTCACCTTGGGTTCTCGACAAAATCCAAAGGAGAATCTACAATGTAGCCGATCCAGACCTGTCGGTTCGAATTTAGTCTCTCTCTCATCGACTAAATGTGGCTCCCCTCTGTCTGTTCTACAAATACTTTCAAGGATTCTGCTCTGACGAGTTTGACTCCTTTGGTGCCTCCTCTGCACAAATTTACTCGGGCTATTAGACTAGCAACAAGGTCCAATCCTTCTACTGTTAAAACAATCAAGTGTAATCACGACTACTACTCCATCAGCTTCTTTTCTCACATTTCCCACCTGTGGAAATCCCTTCTGTATTCTACTATCTCCAAAAGTTTCATGACAATTTTCCCGCCCTTCCCTTACCCATTTTCCAACACCCACTGTAACCTGATCTTTTCTCTTCTCTCTTCACACTCCTTCACGCAGTAGTTTGTGATGAGACGTTGTTTGTGATGAGACGATTGTAAAAAAAAAAAGATCCAAGAGTTTTTCGGTCAGCCGAATAATAATATCCCGATACTGCTCTCCTTTCGTCGACATGTCGATCCCTGTCCCAGTTTAACTCTAAAACGTAGTGTTCTTGGCGTCGTCACTTAGCAGTATTTTTTATCTTCAACAACAACATTAGCAAAACGGCTGGCGTGGGACAAGATTCTGCGGCAAAATTTATTTCTCTGGGCTGCAGTTTTTGTAATTAAAATTTGCTCGTCTAGATGAGGTAGTATTTACAGTATTTACATTATTCGGACTATTGTCCTCATCTTTGTTGCCATTTGTACAACGTTTAATAATAGATCATTCTATTTGTCGATATTTCTGAGATGAGGTAGTATTTACAGTATTTACATTATTCGGACTATTGTCCTCATCTTTGTTGCCATTTGTACAACGTTTAATAATAGATCATTCTATTTGTCGATATTTCTGAGATGAGGTAGTATTTACAGTATTTACATTATTCGGACTATTGTCCTCATCTTTGTTGCCATTTGTATGACGTTTAATAATAGATCATTCTATTTGTCGATATTTCTGAGATGAGGTAGTATTTACAGTATTTACATTATTCGGACTATTGTCCTCATCTTTGTTGCCATTTGTAGAACGCTTAATAATAGATCATTCTATTTGTCGATATTTCTGAGATGAGGTAGTATTTACAGTATTCGGACTATTGTCCTCATCTTTGTTACCATTTGTACAACGTTTAATAATACCCTTGGGAAATTGAATTAATCTGATGCTCCTCTCTCCAGTTATGGGTTAAATTGCTGAACAGATTCGGTTCTATAGCCTTTGTTGGCAGTCGGTTGGCTAGATTATCCCGCAGTAGGTTGCCGTTGCTTTCTGCGGTAGACTGGTTGCCAACCAAGGCTACAGAACCCAATCTGTCCTATTATTTAATCCATAACTTGAAGGAAGAGACGGATTAATGCCTTTCCCAAGGGTATTTGTCCGTAAGTGAATGCAAAGAATTCAACTGGAATTCGAACTCGGCATCCCAATTTATCGTTTCGAGCTGATTTCTACTGCACCACAACGCACATGACTGGGCATTTAACACTGAATGGACTTTTCTTTCAGGCACTGGATTATTTAGCCATCGCTATTCACGAGCTGGCGAATATGAGTGAACGACGTATTGAAAGATTAGTGAACCCTGGTAAGTCCTTTATTATTATTCAGTATGTTGACGAACTCGCCAGAGAAACTAGGAACTGAATATTAATAAATAAAATATTTACTAATATAAAAGAAGCGGGAATGTAGTAGAATAAAAAGAATACACCCCAGAAAATAAACTAGTTTAGACGCCATAAATAAAGAACTACAAGAGAGTATAAATACACTGTTGGAATCATAATAGTAAATATATATATACATATCTTCCCTACTCGATGACATAATTACTGTCAAAATTAAAATAAGGCACTGTTAAAGAGTAAACATGCAGTAAGAGGTTTCATAACTGGTGTTAAGAAAATGAACTGTCAATGCTGCCTGGTTATTTTGTGTGTGTGTGTCTCCATGTGCGTGACAGTATATATATATATATATATATATATATATTATTTAAACCCGAGGAACCTTTCGGCCAACTCTTATCAAGGGTTCTCGTTGGTTTTAATTTTAAGGGAATTAAGGAAAAGGACAAGGCCAAATAAATTAAATTTATTATCCGTTCCAGTGACTCTCTCAGACCTATAAGAACAACACAATCTGTTCTGGATTCTGCTATTGGCCGACATCTTTTGGACAATCAAGTGTGTGCCTCGGCATATGAGGACAGCTGGTTTACTGTCTTGCACAGTACTCGGTCTACACATTATCTACGTATTTTGGAAGCAGTTTGCTTGAAAATTCAACAGTCGGGCCTGTGCAGACAGAAAGCGGTTTTTACGCTCCTTACAATTGCTGGTGAGTCTGTGAGTGTAACATTTTTTCACTTTTAAACACTCTTGCGGAATTACATGTGAACACACCCACTTACATTTTATGTGTTTTTTTTTCAATAAATTTATTTTTAAACGAGTTCCATCATCTCCCAGCATTGTAAGTAATTTATTTGGCCTTGTCCTTTTCCTTAATTCCCTTAAAATTAAAGCCAACGAGAACCATTGATAAGAGTTGGCCGAAAGGTTCCTCGGGTTTAAATAATATGACGTCTGTTCTTTTTAAAGCCATTAGTAATTTCTCTGGGTACAAATCGTTATATATATATATATATATATATATATATATATATATATATATATATATATATATGGCCGTATCTGACTACCGGGCACGGGTCCGGGCCGATCCGTGCAATCATAGTGAAAATCCGGGCAAGGAAAAATGTCTTCGTCAGAAATCAAACTAAACAATTCACGAAGAAAAAAAGAAAAACGAAGAAAACATCCGAATGAACGCAGTAAAAATCTGTTTGTTTATTTATTAATTTTGGGAGAAAAGACTGGTTATACTCAGAAAGTCTGAACCCGATTTCCTGCTTTCGTTCACGTTCTGTGGCTAATTTCCATTGGAATAACCGAAAAAATCCGCAAAATCATAGTTTCTGGAAACGGATAACACTGATGATGTCATCACATTGTCAACAAATAAATCCGGGCAATTTTCTCTGTGCTCGGTGTTTTTTTAGCATCAGCTACTGCCCCGTATATATATATATATATATATATATATATATATATATATATATATTATGATACATTTCAGAGCAGAGATGGTTATTATGATGAATTCGAAAATTGGATTATAGGCTTAATTTGACGTCGTTTAGACTGATCGTCATTTGTGGTCGAGAGATCAAAGACGCGCCAGATCAGATGGTGACTTCTCCTATGTGGATAGGGGTCGTAGGTTCGAATCCTGCCGAATGACACACATTTTCGTAATAAAAATTTATCGTAAATAGTCAGGCCGGTAGAAATAAATATATAATACTATGCCACCGCCCGACTGGTTGCTGTTGGTTTCGATCCAGATAGCTGGTCGTAGATTGACTCTGTTCACGGTGATATCCCTTGTCCCACGTTGTGTTGATTAATCACAAGCTAGTCACGTGAGTTCTCCACTAGCTGTCTCTCTGCCAAACTAAACCAAACCGGGAAGCGTGCACACAATGGAGTAATAAAAGAAAGAAATATAGCACTAAGAAAAATAAGTGAACCGACGTCTGAAGTGTTGTAAAATAACGTCTTTATATACAGAATATACACAGTAGTCTCTTGGATAATCCCCAATCCCTGCTTCTATCAAACTGGTAGCGGAACGAAAGTCTCTTAAGTAAATCGAATTATTCTCCTAAGCAATAACGAGAAATCTGGCTTGTCGCAGCTCCGAACAGAGTTCTAAGTTCGTTGTAAGTCTAGTCAACTTGATTCTTATTTTCCGGAATGTTGCGGAAATTGCCGAAGTGCTAGGTTGTGGGTAGGTTGGCGCGGTTCGTCTTCGGAAACGGAATCAAGGTGGATTTTTTGTTCCGGGTTGGATCACTCACCAAAAACTCTCTTCATTTGGCAATTTCAAACTTTGTCTGGAAAGTCTCTTCGTGCCTGTCTCTTAACTCTGGTTGGTTGATTGGCGACAGGCTTCTCTACGGTCGGCACCCAACGGCATGGCAATTATCTCTCTGTCTCTTTACTTTTTCACCTGGGAACTGTCTTTGGCAGGCGGCGATTTTCTATGGTTGGCACCCAACTGTGTGGCAATTATTTCTCTGTCATTGCGTCTCTAGGCCGGGAACTCGAACTGATTTTGCTCCCTCGGGACCCTGTATTTATGCACATGCCATGGTGTGGGGCTGACGGACGCTGCGTGTCTAACCCCTCATCTCGGCAACCAATAGAATGTTGAGGTTAGCTGCTACTCGTTGTTGCCTTTGGTTTACCCAATGTCTTCTTTCCATGACGTCAACTGTTGATCGTCTCCCCCTTTCGGCTCTGGTGCACCGGACCAATGATATTCCCCTCATCATCTCCCCATACCCCTTTCCTGGACTGGGATGGGCTTAACCGGCAAATTTTCTTTCTCACGAAACAATTTTGGGGATTTTTTAATCAATCACTATTAACTTTTTTGAACATGCTTCGCCCAAAACAAGTTGACAAGTGTCTATTGACATTCTCACTTAGATAAGAATTTTCCGCATCTGCGTTTTTAATATCCCTTTCCTAGTCACCGACATTTTTAGGTGACAGAAAATATTTTCGTTATCTGCTCTACCCTTCCGCCCTACCCAATGTCAAGCCAAGTGTCTCTTCTCTGAATTACTAATCCAGTTTTCAACTCGGAATCAGATATTTTATTATCTCAATTCTCTTCACAATTCACTCGACCAAGACAGTGCCTTTTGGATACAATAATACAAAAATAATACTTGTCCAGTGTCATGTGGTTTAGGTTTATGTTCCAGGTTTCTAATATCCAGCGAAAAATAACAGTTGAATTTATCCCTCTTCCCTTTCAGGTTTAAAATGACAATTGTAAGCTTTCATGGGTGGGCCAAAACCAGCGCCCATTATCCGTAGCACTCTATGACATTAAACAATTCTCTTTTCTCTCTCTCTCTCTCTCTCTCTCTCTCTCTATATATATATATATATATATATATATATACCATTTGTTATCTTTTGTTTTCTTTCCACTTGCTCCTATTCGGAGAATAAAGAAAAATGTCTTTTAGTACGTTTTCTTCTGATCTATAATAGTAATTAGATGATTTTTCCAGTTATTAATAAAATTAATTACCTCCGTTCCGCCAAAATATCGTTATAATACTGTTTGATTAAAAACAGAAGAATTTTTTTTAAACAGCTCTCAGTAACTTGCCGGCATTCCTCACCAAAGACGGGGGATTGAACTCAGGATTTATGTTAGCGCACTGCACAGCAGCCGCACTAGGTGAGTTGAATTCAATTGCAATATAAAGAAATAATTTATGCAAAGCTATGTTTCTCAACCTATTTTACTTCAGTGCACACTTGTAAAATAACTCCGGGCATATTTAAAATTTTATTATTTAAAATTTTCATTAGTCGTAAAGGTCCTAAACAAGGTTGATCTGTTATCCATAATTGTAGGCTTAAGAACATAATTGCATTTAATAGTTGCCATTTTTAGTCCAAATAAATATTAGCATTCATTCAGTTAAGTCATACGTGATACACTCTTTAGCGATTATGTCTAGAAAGGGACATGACTGACTGGGCAGAAGATTATCCCGCAGTAAGTTGCCATTGCTTTCTGTGGTAGATTGGTTGACAGCCAAGGCTATAGAACCCAATCTGTCCTGTTATTTGACTCATAGCTAGAGGGAGAAGAAATTTATTATATTATTAAGTACTAATTAATGGGGGATCAGTTTTATATTGTTATTAAGTAATAAACTGATTCCCCATTTTATGCCTAGTAGAAACTTTAATCATGTTTTCAACTATTATATTCAGTCAGTCAGTTGCCATACGTGATACAGGCTTTTTGCTGATCATGTCTTGAAAAAGACATGACTGACTGGGCAGAAGATTATCCCGCTGTAGGTTGCCATTGTTTTCTGCGGTTGACTGGTTGACAGCCAAGGCTATACAACCCAATCTGTCCTCTTATTTAACTCATAGCTGGAGGGGGGGAAGAAATTTATTATATTATTAAGTAGTAATTAGTGGGGGATCAGTTTTATATTGTTATGAAGTAATAAACTGATCCCCCACTTTATGCCTAGTAGAAACTTTAATCATGTTTTCAACTATTATATTCAGTCAGTCAGTTGCCATACATGATACAGGCTTTTTGGAGATCATGTCTTGAAAAAGACATGACTGACTGGACAGAAGATTATCCCGCTGTAGGTTGCTATTGCTTTTTGCAGTAGACTGGTTGCCAGCCAAGGGAATCTGACCTGTTATTTAATCCATAAATGGAGGAAAGAGACAGATTAATAACTTTCCCAAGGGTATTTGCGCGTAAGTGAATGCAAGGAATTCAACTGTAATTCGAACTCAGCTTCCCGATTTCTTGTTCTGAGCCGATATCCACTGCACCACAACGCACATAATACCAGGTCACAATTCTGAAAAAATTTCAGAATGTAAAAGATTGAAAGAATTTTTTCAGAATGTAAAAGATTGAAAGGCAGGTGGAAGCAGCGCAGTGGATAGAGGCACGGACTGTGGATATTGTGTGCTGGGTTCAGGACTTATTAAACCCGCTGCGTTTACACACACACTGGTGCCCCTTGGCGCTCGCTGCTCCCTCCGAACTGTATGTGGCGCAGTGTATTGTGTTCGGTATAATTTTGTGACCAAGGAACAACTGTGAGCAGCAATTAAAAATTAGAAGGCAAACAATCTGAAAGCAATTAAAGTTGAGGACAAACAATTTTGAAAGCAAAAGTTTGAGGGCAAACAACTTTGAAAGCAGCCAAGAGGTTGAAGGCAAACAACTTTAAAACAATTAAAAGTTTGAAGGCAAACAACCTTGAAAGCAATTAAAGTTGAGGACAAACAATTTTGAAAGCAAAAGTTTGAGGGCAAACAACTTTGAAAGCAGCCAAGAGGTTGAAGGCAAACAACTTTAAAAACAATTAAAAGTTTGAAGGCAAACAACCTTGAAAGCAATTAAAGTTGAGGACAAACAATTTTGAAAGCAAAAGTTTGAGGGCAAACAACTTTGAAAGCAGCCAAGAGGTTGAAGGCAAACAACTTTAAAAACAATTAAAAGTTTGAAGGCAAACAACCCTGAAAGCAATTAAAGTTGAGGACAAACAATTTTGAAAGCAAAAGTTTGAGGGCAAACAACTTTGAAAGGGCAGCCAAGAGGTTGAAGGCAAACAACTTTAAAAACAATTAAAAGTTTGAAGGCAAACAACCCTGAAAGCAATTAAAGTTGAGGACAAACAATTTTGAAAGCAAAAGTTTGAGGGCAAACAACTTTGAAAGCAGCCAAGAGGTTGAAGGCAAACAACTTTAAAAACAATTAAAAGTTTGAAGGCAAACAACCTTGAAAGCAATTAAAAACTTGAAGACAAACAACTTAAAAAAAAAACGATTTTTAACATTCAGTCAGTTAAATGCTTTGGGCGATCGTGCCTCTTTCGAGACATGACTGACTGGGCAGAAGATTTTCTCGCAGTGGGTTGCCATTGCTTTCTGCGGTAAACTGGTTGCCAGCCAAGGCTATAGAACCCAATCTGTCCTATTATTTAACCCATAACTGGAGGGAAGAGACAGATTAATACCTTTCCCAAGGGTATTTGTGCATAAGTGAATAGAAGGAATTCAACTGGAATTTGAACTCGGCTCCCCGATTTGTCGTTCCGAGTTGATATTCACTGCACCACAACGCACCACATTAAATGACCCAAAGAAGGTCAATATGCTGGTTAAACAAACCAACAACCAGCCAACCAAAAAAAAAAAAAAAAAAAAGACAAAATTTATTAAGGACATAAAATTTTGAAGGGTCTTGATCGCCAACATCCTGACCTCTCCTAAGTTCATTTGGGTTGCATTCTTGTTTATATTTTTGAGCTGTGTCTTTGAGATGCAATTCTTCAGTTTTATCGGGGTATTTGCATTTTTCTTAGGGTGAGCTCAGTAGATATTGGAGTCACCGCAGATTAACACCCCTCCACACACAAAAAAAGTTTCTGATTGACATTAATTTTGATACAGACCTGTGGTATTTGCTGGTGTTAATCACATACTTCATGATAATGAGAAATAATTTTCTTTTTGCTTTTTGAGTGATTAACTTCTAGCAGAAATTTATTTCTAATTTCAGTATCAGAAAACAAAGTGCTGTGTCACCCATCATCTGTCGACTCTCAGACAACCAGCGCTGGAACGGAAGACCACGTATCTATGGGGGGTTTCTCAGCTCGTAAAGCTCTTCAGATTGTTGAACATGTCGAACAAGGTAATATACGGCAGTTATTTGTCTGATGTTTTGGTTTTCTTCTTTGCTTTATCAAACAAACACACTTGTTACCTTTGAAAGAAATATCTCAGAAGGCCCATTTTCTTATAAAAACAGATTGCATTCATCTGCCTATATTTCTGAAATTGGGTAGTGTGACTGTTGATATTCATAATGATTCTTGGCAGAATCTTTATTGCCATCTTCACGATGCTTCGGCTGTTCTTTTCTCTGGCCTTCTTGGGGTCAGATAAGTGCTACATGTACTACCCACTTAGGTGATTGTCTCTTTCAATATGTTAAGAGGAAGGCCTCTGAAACGGTGCACATTCTCTCCAAATTTAAATATAACTTTGAGAGGAACATATTAATAATACTGCTGCCACATATAGTCGGGTGCCCCTGCAATTCTCCTCGGGGTTCTTGACAAAATCCAACGAAGAATCTGTAATGTGATCGATACCGACTTGGCAGCCCGGCTGCAGTCTCTCTCTCACCGGTGTGACGTGGCTTTCCTGTGTCTCTTCTATAAATACTTTCACGGCTTCTGCTCCGATGAACTTAGATCACTGGTGCCCCCTAGGTACAAATTTGCATGAGATACTAGATTAGCAACTAGGTCCCACCCTTTTACAGTGAAACCGATAAAATGTAACCGTAATTTCTACTCCAACAGCTTCTTTTCTCGCACTTCCCGACTGTGGAATTCCCTTCTACATGATTGCTTCCCCGATGACTACAATCTCCAGGAGTTTAAATGTAAGGCCAATAGACACCTAACACACTAACTCGCATCCCTTCTCTCAAACACTCTTCCCATCTACCCAACTCTCATCCTCGGTATTCTTACCCATCTATCACCCCCCCCTTCTGACATTTCCTATATTTAACCACTCTTTCTTTTTACCTTCCCCTGTATAAAACCCATGCGCAATAGTGGCAGTGGAATGCCTTGCTTGGGATGAAATGATTAAAAAAAAATATTAAAAGAAATTTAATGAGATCATATGCTGTAGAGATGCTCAGTGGAAATGACATTGGCATAAGGAGCATTATATATTCAGCTCGCTTCTGGTGAGTTTCAATAACTTTCCAGTAATTTCCTTCTTCACTTACATGAATATTTTATTATATATTTACAGTTCTTGCTATTGAGTTACTTTGTGCCTGTCAAGCAATAGAATTTTTGAGGCCTTTGAAGTCAACAGCTCCGCTGGAAGATGTGTATAAAGTTGTTCGATCAGTAGTAAGGTATGTTCTTTTTATAATTATATTATACATTGTATTATAATATAGCGGGTTATCAATTCTTTTCCAGTCTATAGTGGAGAGTCCATTCTAGCGAAGGGTAGTAGTATATTGTTGCAGGTTAACGGAATTTGGCCTTGTTGTAGATAGCCCACTATAAGTCATAAAATGATTACAAATCAAGAAAAGCAAATTGAGTTGAAAATTAACATTTTATATATATACATATCAATTAAGGTTTTTAGAAGTAATACTTGAAGTATAGGTCCAACAGACGTTAACATATTCATGGCAATCAGTCAGTTGAGTGCCATACATGACACACGCTTGGGCGATCATGTCTCGAAAGAGACATGACTGACTGGGCAGAAGATTATTCCACAGTAGGTAGCCATTGCTTTCTGCGGTAGATTGGTTGCCGACCAAGGCTATAGAACCCAATCTGTCCTGTTATTTAACCCATAACTGGAAGGAAGAGACAGATTAATACCTTTCCCAAGGGTATTTGCGCGTAAGTGAATGCAATGAATTCAGCTGGCATTCATGGTAATAAAATGCTGAAAAGAAAATTATTGCTTAGGAATGTGAGAGTGTTGTAAATGAGGAATGTCTTTGATGTATTCGCTCCTTAGGTCAGTAAGTACTTTTGAGACAGCGAAAGATAAGAAAGGAGGGAAGGGAGGCTAGGACAGTAGGCCACTTGACTTAGGTCAAGGGGATACTGATTACACTACTCTCTCTCTCGAGTAAGACCATGTGTGTGCTGGCCTGCGTCGGTCTGTCTGGCGATGCAGGTGATCATTTTGGGAATTCATATCCGTATTTGATTCTGGGGTTCCCATTGGCCGATAAATAAAATTCGCGTAGGCTCGCGAACTGGAAATTTAATATTTAATTAATTTTTATTTTTTAACCGGAACATCTGCGCACCGTCGAGTTTTGGTCATTTGCTTTTTGGTTGTGAGGGTGCAAACATCCGGTGCCTCGCTTTTGCTTGGTCAGTATCACCACACACACACACACACACACACACACACACACACACACACACACACACACACAGAGTACTGTGCAAAAGTATTAGGACAAGAACTACTTTATCTTTTATGAGGCATACTGACAGAAAATAATTTAATTAAAGTAATTTTATTTTATTTGCTCAACAAATGCTTTAACAAGAAAAAAATACTTGTTACAAAATAAATTTAATATTTAGTATAATAGCCTTTTGCTTTGATCACCGCCTTCATTCTGTCAGACATTGACATCACAAGCTTCTTCAATGTATCTAATGGTATCTCCTGCCTATCTCGGAGGGAGGGGGTTCTCCACCCCCACGGAAGGCTTCTATCAAAGATTATATAAAAAGAGAGAGTGAGATTGGTTGATAGATGTCTATTTCAACATACAAGTATGATAATAATTTTCTAGTTAATACTAATGATTATTTCGCTTTTTTTAAAAATTACAATAGATCTGCGGAGCCAAGGAACCTTGCGGCTTTCTCGGGGCTTTGCGGCTCCTAGGGAACTTGCGCCCCCTCCCCGCTATTGCTGGGTCCCTAAGCACGGTTCTGGCACTAGCTAATATAGAAGTGGAAGGGAAAGCAGCTTGCTCGAGAGGTCAGGGATAGATAGTAGAAACAAACTTAAATGTATCACAAATATAAATTGAAATTCTAACCAGTATCAATAAAATTAGGATAAATATTAATGTAATGATTAAATGGGAAGGAAGGGAATAAGTTACTATCTTATTAAGAGATTTTAAATCTACTTTTATGACGACACTTGCTAACAAACTCATTATGTTGATTAAGAAGTAAAATTTGATTATGATATTTTAATATCCTAATTTTTTTTCTGTGAAGCACAGAATACATTTATCGTTTATACTATATGGAATATCATTTGATATATATATATGTGTGTGTGTATGTATACGTATATATAAAATGATACTATATATATACTGATGAGCTGTGATACAGCGAAACAGATCTGTCTGTGGATGACTATATATATATATATATATATATATATATATATATATATATATTATAAGTTATAGTTTAAAACATGTTTATCATTTACTACAAAAGTGTACATTTTGTTTTGACATCGAAAAAACAATGTCTTATCAAGTAGTTAATAATAATGATGGTATTAAATGTTATTTTTTAAAAAGAAAATTAAAAATCTCACTTCCCCTTTATTTTTGGAAAATTGTACGAGGTAAAGAGGATAGAAAAGATGGGAAAACAGAAAAGGAAATAAAACAAAAAGTGGGTAAAACAAAAAGGTAATCTTCAACTGTAAGCTGACTCCTTAGTATTCGGTTAACTGCCGACTTATATCAACTGCCTTAGTCCAACTATGTCCAAACTGGAACTTACTAATAGTTCAAAAGATGTCCAAAGAATTCTCTAGAAAATTCTAAGAACTTCTCAAGTTAACTTCCTGTTAATTCTTATCAGTATAGGAGGGAGAGTCCATTATCGAAGGAATAGGTGTGTTTCACCATAACAATTTTTTTTTTAAAATCATATCACCCCGAGCAAGGCGGTAACGCCACTGATGTGCAGGGGGCTACGTAAGAGTGAAGAGATTGAAAAAGCGAAAACCGGAAACCACATCCTAAATAGGGAACAAGGGATGACCCTCTTCACCTGTTCAATAGACATAGTTATCATGTGCAATGCCACATTACCAAAATCAAACTGCCCTCGTCATATTCACTATGTTTATTGCTTTGATGTCTTTTCAGGCCATGGGAAAAAGATCGCTACATGGCACCTTCCATTGATGCTGTTACAAAATTGTTGCAAGAAGAAATGGTAAACCATTTTTCCTGTATTATTAGATGCCTTTCAATAAAACAAAAGTTGCATTTGCACTCACTCAAGATCTTAATTTTTAAGTCAATTTTATCTCAATAAAATCAGTATTCTTCTTAGTTTATGTGTTGCATCTCTTTGTGGCCCTCCACAATTTCTTGTCCTTTGTAGCTCTCATTAGATTTTCCTCCTTGCCTTCAACATATCATGTGAGTATTAATTTTTCCAAGCCCTCTCTTCTCATTATTTGCCTGAGAAATGTGAACGGTATGTTTAAGTGCCTTTTTTCTTTTTCCCGTTTTTTTAAAAATCTTTTTTGTTAATTCACATCAAAAGAAAGTATATTTACTAAAATTCACACTAAATTCTCCTACAGCGAGGTCCTTCGATTGCACCCTGGTTGCAATTGTCCCAAATGTGGGTGACTCGGATGCACTATTTCTAAGTGGGGTGTTCATTGTGCTCATGTCAATAAACAAGCCAAAAACAGACCTTTTTTATTTTAATTTTTTTTTAATTTTTTCGTTTTTAATTTTTTTTAAAATTTTATGTTCAATATAATCTGTAATGAATGTTTGTGACTGTATTTAAAAATAATGCTTTAGATTTTCATTTAACAAAATGAAAGATGTTATTACTGCTACTAATACTACATGTGATCCTGGACATGAGGGTAAACTGCATCCGGTAGCAAGGCCTCTAATTGGGAGGTTGTGAGGAGCATGGAACCACCTCTTAATTGCTGTTGTTCCTAGGTCCACCCTGATCCATCCGGCAGCAAGGCATCTGATTGGGAGGTTGTGAGGAGCATGGAACCACCTCTTAATTGCTGTTGTTCCTAGGTCCACCCTGATCCATCCGGCAGCAAGGCCTCTGATTGGGAGGTTGTGAGGAGCATGGAACCACCTCTTAATTGCTGTTGTTCCTAGGTCCACCCTAATCCATCCGGCAGCAAGGCCTCTGATTGGGAGGTTGTGAGGAGCATGGAACCACCTCTTAATTGATGTTGTTCCTAGGTCCACCCTTATCCATCCGGCAGCAAGGCCTCTGATTGGGAGGTTGTGAGGAGCATGGAACCACCTCTTAATTGCTGTTGTTCCTAGGTCCACCCTGATCCATCCGGCAGCAAGGCATCTGATTGGGAGGTTGTGAGGAGCATGGAATCACCTCTTAATTGCTGTTGTTCCTAGGTCCACCTGATCCATCCGGCAGCAAGGCCTCTGATTGGGAGGTTGTGAGGAGCATGGAACCACCTCTTAATTGCTGTTGTTCCTAGGTCCACCCTGATCCATCCGGCAGCAAGGCCTCTGATTGGGAGGTTGTGAGGAGCATGGAACCACCTCTTAATTGATGTTGTTCCTAAGGTCCACCCTTATCCATCCGGCAGCAAGGCCTCTGATTGGGAGGTTGTGAGGAGCATGGAACCACCTCTTAATTGATGTTGTTCCCTAGGTCCACCCTTATCCATCCGGCAGCAAGGCCTCTGATTGGGAGGTTGTGAGGAGCATGGAACCACCTCTTAATTGCTGTTGTTCCTAGGTCCACCCTGATCTATCCGGCAGCAAGGCCTCTGATTGGGAGGTTGGCATGAGGAGCATGGAACCACCTCTTAATTGCTGTTGTTCCTAGAGTCCACCCTGATCCATCCGGCAGCAAGGCCTCTGATTGGGAGGTTGTGAGGAGCATGGAACCACCTCTTAATTGCTGTTTGTTCCGGTCCACCCTGATCCATCCGGCAGCAAGGCCTCTGATTGGGGAGGTTGTGAGGAGCATGGAACCACCTCTTAATTGCTGTTGTTCCTAGGTCCACCCTGATCCATCCGGCAGCAAGGCATCTGATTGGGAGGTTGTGAGGAGCATGGAACCACCTCTTAATTGCTGTTGTTCCCTAGGTCCACCCTGATCCATCCGGCAGCAAGGCCTCTGATTGGGAGGTTGTGAGGAGCATGGAACCACCTCTTAATTGCTGTTGTTCCTAGGTCCACCCTGATCCATCCGGCAGCAAGGCATCTGATTGGGAGGTTGTGAGGAGCATGGAACCACCTCTTAATTGCTGTTGTTCCTAGGTCCACCCTGATCCATCCGGCAGCAAGGCCTCTGATTGGGAGGTTGTGAGGAGCATGGAACCACCTCTTAATTGATGTTGTTCCTAGGTCCACCCTGATCCATCCGGCAGCAAGGCCTCTGATTGGGAGGTTGTGAGGAGCATGGAACCACCTCTTAATTGCTGTTGTTCCTAGGTCCACCCTGATCCATCCGGCAGCAAGGCCTCTGATTGGGAGGTTGTGAGGAGCATAGAACCACCTCTTAATTGCTGTTGTTTCCTAGGTCCACCCTGATCCATCCGGCAACAAGGCCTCTGATTGGGAGGTTGTGAAGGGAGCATGGAACCACCTCTTAATTGCTGTTGTTCCTAGGTCCACCCTGATCCATCCGGCAGCAAGACATCTGATTGGGAGGTTGTGAGGAGCATGGAACCACCTCTTAATTGCTGTTGTTCCTAGGTCCACCCTGATCCATCTGGCAGCAAGGCCTCTGATTGGGAGGTTGTGAGGAGCATGGAACCACCTCTTAATTGATGTTGTTCCTAGGTCCACCCTGGTCCATCCGGCAGCAACGCCTCTGATTGGGAGGTTGTGAGGAGCATAAAACCACCTCTTAATTGCTGTTGTTCCTAGGTCACCCTGATCCATCCGGCAGCAAGGCCTCTGATTGGGAGGTTGTGAGGAGCATAGAACCACCTCTTAATTGCTGTTGTTCCTGAGTCCACCCTGCTCCATCCGGCAGCAAGGCCTCTAATTGGGGAGGTTGTGAGGAGCACGGAACCACCTCTTAATTGCTGTTGTTCCTAGGTCACCCTGATCCATCCGGCAGCAAGGCCTCTGATTGGGAGGTTGTGAGGAGCATGGAACCACCTCTTAATTGATGTTGTTCCTAGGACCACCCTTATCCATCCGGCAGCAAGGCCTCTGATTGGGGAGGTTGTGAGGAGCATGGAACCACCTCTTAATTGCTGTTGTTCCTAGGTCACCCTGATCCATCCGGCAGCAAGGCATCTGATTGGGAGGTTGTGAGGAGCATGGAACCACCTCTTAATTGCTGTTGTTCCTAGGTCCACCTGATCCATCCGGCAGCAAGGCCTCTGATTGGGAGTTGTGAGGAGCATGGAACCACCTCTTGGTGCTGTTGTTCCCTAGGTCCACCCTGATCCATCCGGCAGCAAGGCATCTGATTGGGAGGTTGGCAGGAGCATGGAACCACCTCTTAATTGCTGTTGTTCCTAGGTCCACCCTGATCCATCCGGCAGCAAGGCCTCTGATTGGGAGGTTGTGAGGAGCATGGAACCACCTCTTAGTGCTGTTGTTCCTAGGTCCACCCTGATCCATCCGGCAGCAAGGCCTCTGATTGGGAGGTTGTGAGGAGCATGGAACCACCTCTTAATTGTTGTTCCCCTGAGTCCACCCTTATCCATCCGGCAGCAAGGCCTCTGATTGGGGAGGTTGTAGGAGCATGGAACCACCTCTTAATTGATGTTGTTCCTAGGTCCACCCTTATCCATCCGGCAGCAAGGCCTCTGATTGGGGAGGTTGTGAGGAGCATGGAACCACCTCTTAATTGCTGTTGTTCCTAGGTCCACCCTGATCTATCCGGCAGCAAGGCCTCTGATTGGGAGGTTGTGAGGAGCATGGAACCACCTCTTAATTGCTGTTGTTCCTAGGTCCACCCTGATCCATCCGGCAGCAAGGCCTCTGATTGGGAGGTTGTGAGGAGCATGGAACCACCTCTTAATTGCTGTTGTTCCTAGGTCTACCCTGATCCATCCGGCAGCAAGGCCTCTGATTGGGAGGTTGTGAGGAGCATGGAACCACCTCTTAATTGCTGTTGTTCCTAGGTCCACCCTGATCCATCCGGCAACAAGGCATCTGATTGGGAGGTTGTGAGGAGCATGGAACCACCTCTTAATTGCTGTTGTTCCTAGGTCCACCTGATCCATCCGGCAGCAAGGCCTCTGATTGGGAGGTTGTGAGGAGCATGGAACCACCTCTTAATTGCTGTTGTTCCTAGGTCACCCTGATCCATCCGGCAGCAAGGCATCTGATTGGGAGGTTGTGAGGGCATGGAACCACCTCTTAATTGCTGCCCTGTTGTTCTAAGGTCCCACCCCTGATCCATCCGGCAGCAAGGCCTCTGATTGGAGGTTGTGAGGAGCATAGAACCACCTCTTAATTGCTGTTGTTCCTAGGTCCACCCTGATCCATCCGGCAGCAAGGCCTCTGATTGGGAGGTTGTGAGGAGCATGGAACCACCTCTTAATTGATGTTGTTCCTAGGTCCACCCCTGATCCATCCAGCAGCAAGGCCTCTGATTGGGAGGTTGTGAGGAGCATGGAACCACCTCTGTAGTACTGTTGTTCCTAGGTCCACCTGATCCATCCGGCAGCAAGGCATCTGATTGGGAGGTTGTGAGGAGCTGGAACCACCTCTTAATTGCTGTTGTTCCTAGGTCCACCCTGATCCATCCGGCAGCAAGACATCTGATTGGGAGGTTGTGAGGTATGGGAACCTCCTCTTAATTGCTGTTGTTCCTAGGTCCACCTGATCCATCCGGCAGCAAGGCCTCTGATTGGGAGGTTGTGAGGAGCATGGAACCACCTCTTAATTGCTGTTGTTCCTAGGTCCACCTGATCCATCCAGAGGCAGCAAGGCCTCTGATTGGGGAGGTTGTGAGGAGCATGGAACCACCTCTTAATTGATGTTGTTCCTAGGTCCACCCTGATCCATCCGGCAGCAAGGCCTCTGATTGGGAGGTTGTGAGGAGCATGGAACCACCTCTTAATTGCTGTTGTTCCTAGGTCCACCCTGATCAAGCCGGCAGCAAGGCATCTGATTGGGAGGTTGTGAGGGAGCATGGAACCACCTCTTGGTGCTGTTGTTCCCTAGGTCCACCCTCCATCCGGCAGCAAGACATCTGATTGGGAGGTTGTGAGGAGCATGGAACCTCCTCTTGGTTGCTGTTGTTCCCTGAGTCCACCCCTGATCCATCCGGCAGCAAGGCCTCTGATTGGGAGGTTGTGAGGAGCATGGAACCACCTCTTAATTGCTGTTGTTCCTAGGTCCACCCTGATCCATCCGGCAGCAAGGCCTCTGATTGGGAGGTTGTGAGGAGCATGGAACCACCTCTTAATTGCTGTTGTTCCTAGGTCTGCCTGATCCATCCGGCAGCAAGGCCTCTGATTGGGAGGTTGTGAGGAGCATGGAACCACCTCTTAATTGCTGTTATTTCCTAGGTCCACCCTGATCCATCCGGCAGCAAGGCATCTGATTGGGAGGTTGTGAGAGCATGAGACCACCTCTTAATTGCTGTTGTTCCTAGGTCACCCTGATCCATCCGGCAGCAAGGCCTCTGATTGGGAGGTTGTGAGGAGCATGGAACCACCTCTTAATTGCTGTTGTTCCTAGGTCCACCTGGTCATCCGGCAGCAAGACATCTGATTGGGAGGGGTTGTGAGGAGCATGGGAACCACCTCTTAATTGCTGTTGTTCCTAGGTCCACCCTGATCCATCCGGCAGCAAGGCCTCTGATTGGGAGGTTGTGAGGAGCATGGAACCACCTCTTAATTGCTGTTGTTCCTAGGTCCACCCTGATCCATCCGGCAGCAAGGCCTCTGATTGGGAGCTTGTGAGGAGCATGGAACCACCTCTTAATTGATGTTGTTCCTAGGTCCACCTGATCCATCCGGCAGCAAGGCCTCTAATTGGGAGGTTGTGAGGAGCATGGAACCACCTCTTGGTGCTGTTGTTCCTAGGTCACCTGATCCATCCGGCAGCAAGGCCTCTGATTGGGAGGTTGTGAGGAGCATGGAACCACCTCTTGGTGCTGTTGTTCCTAGGTCAACCCTGATCCATCCGGCAGCAAGGCCTCTGATTGGGAGGTTGTGAGGAGCATGGAACCACCTCTTAATTGATGTTGTTCCCCGGTCCACCCTGACCCAGAGTAGTAACACCTGTTACGGTCCCAGTTATGGGCAAATAGCTAACCCCCAAACTGGGGTCAAAACACCATGAAAGTACAAAAATAGACTTTTATAGAAAAATATACATTTTTGAAAGAAAAATATTACTAACAATACATTTCTGAATAAAAAATTATTGCCATAACACATTTTTGAATAGAAAACTAGAATAGATTTTCAGTTTTCTAAAATAAAATAGAACAAAAAATTTTCATCTAAATCAAACTTCTCACTATAACCAAACATTTAAAAAATAAATACCTTAAAACCCCACTTTTTTTGGCATTAAATAACACACTGAGGTTGATATGCTGTTTAATAAAACTCAAACCCAAACTATATGTAAATTCATTATTTATACAATTTGGTTATCAACCTGGGAAATAAGAGAGTATACCATCTTTTTTTTTCTTTTCTTGCAATGAACTTGATAATATAAATACTGCATGTTATCTCTTAATTTCTTTTTTTCTTTCTCCTAGATCTGGGATGCTGTTAAAAGCCACATAGAAAATTATTCCTCATCACATGTGATTGAGATGTCTGTATTTTCACCATCTTCCTCCTACCGCCAGACCCCATCGAGCAACAAGCGGAAACGAGTCAAATAAATTCAGTATAATCACGTTGTAAATCCCATCTGCACTTGGCTGTTCCCATCATTTGCATAATTTCCTGAGACTCATATCGAGTAGTCTGCGTGAATTAAATACTAGATTAAATTGATTGGGGTTGTTCTCTGAATTTTCAGGCTAACATGTAATCCTCGAAGGTGTTGAATTTTGTTTTAAAATAGAAACGTTTTTTTTTATTAAAACACCAGTTTCAAGAATTAAGAGTCTATAGATTTTAACTGAATTTGTTTAATTGAATATTTCATTTTTTTTTATCTTCTGTAATGGTTAGACGCCGTGAAGAATTCTTTCTCTTGAAGGCAAAGATAAGAAACACCTTTATTCGTTAATGCTTCATATTTACATCATTAATGATGGGAACACTAAAAATTGTATTAATATTTTAACAAGAATAAAAAGAATAAATAAATTTGTGTCCTTCACTTTGATTGGTTGAAATATTCAGCGCAGTTACTGGTGTAGGGATGAAGGTGATTATCTCTCCCCTTACAAGATGAATTTACTAATGGCCTGTGGGCTTAGAAAACAGTCTATGGGTAATGATTTGACAGTTGCTGTATAGACTGCAGAATTGTCAGATGTGTAGATTAGTGGCAATTAGGGCACCAATTGAAAGCAATACGACCTAAACAAGGAACATAAAAGGCAAAATCTTTTTTCTTATGTGCTATCTTTCCGAGTGGGATAAAAACAAAAAGAGTATATATATATATATATATATATATCCGAGTGGGATAAAAACAAGAAGAGTGTATATATATATATATATATATAATATCGAGTAAAGGAATAGGGTTGTTCCAACGAGAGTAATTAGTATAAAATAAAAAGTGTGCGAAGCCGTGAACGTTTTCTTTAAAATATATATTTATTGTTTGGTATTCATGCAAGTTATGGAGTATTAATTTGTCATGGTTTGCGCTACACGTGTTTCGAGTCTAAAATTGACTCTCTTCAGGCGAACAAACACAAACGTAAAACAACGAATTTGTTCGCCTGAAGAAAGTCAATTTTAGCTTCAAAGTCAATTCGGCTTCTCACACTTTTTATTTTATATATATATATATATATATATATATATATATATATATATATATGCTATTAAATATAAGAGACAATGAATGTCTATTATGTTTAATCATGAGCCGTTCTAAACGTCGTATTTTTGCTTTAATTTCAGTTGAAAATAAAGACAAAAATTCTACAACATTTGGATAATTATTTATTGGTTTTCTTCTAAGCTTTCGGCTCACATGAGCCATCTTCAGAGAGGTTGTTTAAACTGAAATATTATAACATCCACCATCATATTTCAAAACTGAATTTTTACCTATCACAATGACTGGGCTTTTTCTAAGAGAGGCCTGTGCCTTAGGCACTTAATTAAACTTAAGCTTAACCTAGGCTTCATGTAGGACTTCTACATAAGATCCATCACTGAAAAATATGGTTGGTTCCTTGTACGAATCCAGTAAATACCTGACTCCTACTATCCAATATCTTTACAAGCAGAAAATGTTACTGTATATGGACAGGGGCTGTCTAGTCTTCATTTTCCATTCTCCAAAAACGTATGCAGAGCCCTAAACGACCTTGTGGGTGATGAATTATTTTTCACCCTGCAAACCCTTTCCCCACAGATAAAACGTTGCAAGCCTCTCATTGTTCTATTGTTATTTCCATAGACGAAATACATTCCTTAGTTTCACCAATTTTAACTTTCATGGCGCATTCTCTTTGCATTCCATTAGTGAGATGTAAGTTCAACTTGGGAACTTCTTTCTCTGAATCACTTTGTGAATGCTTCCTTGTTCACTACAATCTTAATCTGTTCCTGTCTAGAGACAGCCATTATCTTCCCCATATATAACGATACATTGTGCCTCTTACTCTACCTTTAAGGACTCTTGAGCAGCAGCTTCCTACAAACTGCTGATTCATGAACCAATTCCCAAGAAGATGATCACTACAATCTTAACCTATTCAAGTCTAGCGTCAACCATTATTTTCCTCATATATCCCCATAAATTTTGCCTCTTAGTCAGTAACCCTTTACACCGAGTGACTTTTTGGGCTGTATAGTGGGTGAGATGTAAGACCCACTTGAGTAGCTTCTTTCCAAGAACCACTGCTTTGGATTAAGTATATTGATGTTAAAGTTTTTTTTTTTATTGTTTCAACCGAAGCAATGCGATACCACCACTGGGGGCTACATAAGAGAAGAGAGAAAGTTTAAGTAGGAGGAGAGTGAAGACAAAGACGAACCAGTTAGAGAGGGTGTCCGAGAAAAGGAATGAGAAGGATGGGAATACCAGTGCGAAGACAGTTGTGAGGGTAGAGTGAGAAAGAAAAAGAACAAGATACACAGGGCGATGGGAAAAGGACGAGAAGAGGACTGGGGTACATTTCTTCAAGACAATGACTGGGATTCCGTCTCCACTCACCTTATAGAAATGTCACTCAGTTAAGCCTCAGTTCAAAGTGGGAAGTTGGGTGAAGATTCTCCAGATGAGTCAAATTGTAGAATGAACTATCACCCGGTTCACACTCCACCCATGTCTATTGAACAGGTGAAGAGGCTCATCCCTTGTTCCCTGTTTAGGATGTGGTTTCTGGCTTTCTCTTTTCTAATCTTTTCACTCTTACGTAGCCCCCTGCACATCAGTGGTGTTACCGCCTTGCCCGGGGTGATACGATTAAAAAAAAATGTGGAGTTGGAGGAGAATCTGTGAGCAAAGCACTCAGCCTTGTCCAAAGATGCCATAAGAACCTCAAATTTATTGATTAATGGGTGGGGATGGAGGATTTGCTCTTGTTTTGCAGAGCCACCAATAGTCTTTGGAACGAAATGTGCAGGCAGCTATGCACAGGCTCATTCTCTCAGTAAACAACAGCTTAGCATCATTCAGGATCCTTTTACACTCATTATGAACAGATGCAAATAGGCACCTATTATGGCTAGACGCGTGGCTCTGATATAGCCAGAAGTGTTTACTGGGGGTAATGGCAGCCAAGGAGGCAGAAGGGAGCCGGGAGGGGCAAATAAGGTTTGGGATGGAACTTCGTGACAGGCATGAAAGCATTGATACCAGATTTCACCCAGTTTAGCCTATCTACTCCAATTTGGAAAAAAGAAAAAAGATTTATTAAGTTTTAATTTAGTTAAAGTATGAATGTAAGAGAAATTTCTAACAAGTTATTAAAAAATCATGTGACAGCAAATGTTCAGTTATGAATAACAAAGACATAAAAGCAAATGTAAGAAAAAAATTGAATTAAAAAATACATGAAAATGATATACATTTAAAGATTTCAAGCAAAAATGAAATCTAATGCCAGCTCAGACTGGACATGAACGAAATGGTAGGATTTTAGAAAAGGAAAGAAAAGAAAATAATAATCTTCCAGCCCACAATTGGAATGGCCATTAAGGTAAAATCATGAATCAGGCTAGTCTCCCTGAAAGCAAAACACTGCGCCTCCTCGACTTAACTCTCACAACAGACCTCAAGTGGAATGACTATATAGAATCCATAGCTAAATCTGCTGCTAAGAAAGTTGGTTCTCTGTGTAGGGCCAGGAAGTTTTTCCTGTCGGAAATAATACTGCACATATACAAATCTACCATCCGCTCGTGCATTGAATACTGCTGCCATATATGGTTGGGCGCTCCTCCTATCCACCTAGGTGTCCTTGACAAAATCCAACAGAGAATCTGTAATGTGATCGATTCTGACTTGGCAGTTCGGATACAGCCACTTTCTCACCGGTGCAATGTGGCTTCCCTGTGTCTCTTCTACAAATACTTTCACGGCTTTTGCTCCGACAAACTTAGCTCACTGGTGACCCCCTATATATAAATTTACTTGAGCTACAAGATTAACAACTAGGTCCCACCCTTTTACTGTGAAACCAATAAATTGTAAACACAAATTCTACTCCATCAGCTTCTTTTCTCACACTTCCCGCCTCTGGAATTCCTTTCCATCTACTTGCTTTCATGACAGATATAATCTCCAAGAATTTAAATGTAAAGTCAAAGTCATCTTTTATCTAACCTTCATCCTCTCTTTCTTGCTCCTTTCTCCATCCACTCCACTCTCATCAGTGCTCTCATCCTTCTCTTACCCACTTCCTGACACCCCCTATAACCAGTCCCTCTTTCTCATAACTTTCCTTCTATATAACCCCCTGCAAAACAGTCGCAATAAAATCCCTTGCTTGGGGCGATATGATTATAAAAAAAAAATGCTGACAATTTCGACACAGATTCACTTTTTTTTTTTGGACAGGGAAGTGTATTCAAATTACTGTCAACTACCCTCTATATGACCCACTAGCTGGGAGAGTGGGGTTTTCATCCATGTAGGGGAATAGCAGATATGTATTTACATATAGAGATCTTCTGTGTTTTTGGAGAAGCCATGTTTAGGACTCAAATGGGCAGTATTTATCTACTATGTCCCAGATGAGGACATATTTCATGAACAGGAAACAGTGAAGCTTGGTCTTTCTCAAATTGAGGACTGTGTACTGTGTCTCTTTCTATATCTGGGGAAGATATATTGCCAAAAGGAAACCGCACTCTGATTTTGTGAGCTGGTTGAGGATGCAGATTTAGAATCAGGCCAAGCACCTTAGAGTTTACAGTCATATCATGTTGAACACACCGATTTTTCATCCGGTCACCGAAGTTAAGCAATGCTGAGCCTGGTCAGTACTTCGATGTGTGAACACTTAGGAATACCAGGTGCTGTAAGCATTTAGTGACAAATGTGCATTGTGGTGCTGTGGATATTGGCTCAGAAAGAGAAATTGGGAACCCAAGTTCGTATTCCAGATGAATACCCTGTATTCACTTACACACTAATACCCTTGGGAAAGGTATTAATACATCTCTTCCTTCCAGTTATGGGTTAAATAACAGGACAGATTGGGTTCTATAGCCTTGGTTGGCAGCCAGTCTACTGCAGAAGGTATTGGCAACCTGTTGTGGGATAATTAAAATGCCTGAGTTCTGTACAAGGTAAAACTTGGGACCCTACCCTTAAACAAATCTTTCTCCATCACTTGGGAGGAAGCCGGCTCAACTCAACTAGGGTGAATGCCGAAACAGGTACAGGGTACACATAAGCACCTTGGCCCAGGTAAAAAAAACCCCAAAGAAACTGTTTGGATTGGCTACTGAACATTGACTGAATGACTGACCTCTTTTGTCCCTTTTTATAATTAACATCACTAACTTCCTATTCTGTAGGCATATGTAGTAAACATCTTTTGATAACAGATTTACCAAATTTATGTTTGTTCACAAGTGAAATATTGACCAGAATTGAGTTGTAATGGGGTAGAGCTATAAAGAAAGATTTGTTCCCACGTTTACATTTCCTCCATTATGGGCATTTTTATCATATATATGCCAAACAGAGTGTAGGGTCTTACATATATTATAGTGATTCTTCTGTGTTTCTGGAGAAGGCATGTTTCAAGCAGGCCAGATTCATCCACAGTTTCAGACAAGGATATATTCTGCAAATGGAAAATGGCAAGTATTGGGTTTTCCCAATATTGAGGACTGCAGGTTGGCTTCTTTCTATATCTGGAGAAGATATATTTCTAAAGGGAAATAGCCATATAAGCTGTAGCAATTGCTAGAGGATGCACGTGACCCACATCAACCAAAGGAAGATAATCACCTTTTGTGTTCCTACACCACTAATAACCAACCACTCATTGGGTCATCATTTATCCATCACATCATAGGGCAGCAACTTTTTGTTGCTGTTTCTGTAACAAACTGTTTTTTACGGGGCAGGGTTGTTAGCCCTACATTCAACACCCAAACCTGGAGGACCGGTAAACCATTCTTGGTCCTTACATTTACAGCACCTGGTATTCCCAAATGGTCACCCATTTAAATACTGACTAGGCTGGATGTTGCTTAACTTCGGTGATCGGACAGGAACTGGCACATTCAACACGATATAGCCGTAGACAACTCAGTGGGTATTTATGGGTTGTAATTAGGTATTCTACAGGTCTTGGACATGCCTGATTGAGGCAGAAAAAAGCATCCGGGCATTCAAGAGAAAGTTCCACCACATCTCCTAGTAGGGGCACAAAACTAATGACAATGTATGGAACAAGGTCAAAAACCTTGTGGGCCTACAAGAATCTCTTCTTGCCACTATTAAGATGTCATGGTTTGGACACATTACACAGTATAACGGTATTTGCAAGTTCATCACAAAAACCACTGTTGAAGGAAAACTTAAGGAAAACAAATGCTGGTTATTCAACATCAAAGTGTGGACAAAGAGACATGACAAAGCCGAAATTCCTGAGAGCCACCACCAACAGATCATCCAAAGATGACCTTCATCCTTCCCAAAAATGGGACAGTTGGTATAAGTTAAAGGTATATTTTAAATTTCTTGTGTTTGCATGAAAATGGTAAAAAAAAAAAAACCTGCAAAAAAATAAATGAATAAAGAACAGCAAAGAAAAAAGAAAACAATCGCTTGGCTTAAGTATATGAACCAAGAAATTTTTAAAAACAAGAAACAAAACAAACTCAGTATAACATGAGAACTACTTTATTTATATATTCATTTATTAAACAGTATAAACATCTGGTCAGCTGATTGGAAGTTGGAAAATTTATATTTTTTATGTTTTTCTGAAAGGTGGAGAAACAAAAAATGGTTTTAACACAAAAAACTTTCAACTCAAAATTAAAGAAAAAGTAATCTATATATAAAAATAAAATAAACAACTAATTAAAAAATCAATTATATTAAAAAATTAATTATACACAAATTATAACTAATTATTCTAGCAGGTTGGTGGGCTGTATGGTCTGTGGAAAGATATGCTGGTCACTTTCTTAAAAAATAAAAAATAAAAATTTAATTCAACAGTTTTAGAATTGTTTTATTATTAGCAAAAAAGATGTCTTTATTTGCCGCTCTCAGAATTCCAAGTTGTTAGTAAAAAGCTGAAGAACGAATCTTTTTGGTATTTATGAAACACAAGTCCAAAGATAATTGCGTTGTATCAATGTCAAGATCAGGGGAAGGACTACTTGCTTGAATAATATTGGTCGACATTTTTTTTTACCCAAATGTTGTTAGGCAATGGCCCATGTTTCTGGGCTATTTTTTTTTCCAAAGAAAAGCATCCTAATAAATCTGACTGTATTTTCAGCGGTTTCACTCAAATATACACATCAATAATTTGTGAAAGAAGAGATACAAAATTAAAGCATATAAGAACCTATGTCAGGCAAAGTTTTTAGGTTTTTTTTTTCACTCAAGGGTATAAATGTAGGATTTTTTTCTTTTTAATCGTATCACCCCGAGCAAGGCGGTAATGCCACTGATGTGCAGGGGCCTACATAAGAGTAAAAAGATTAATTAGAAGAGAGTGAAGAGGAAGATGAACCAGATAGAAAGGAGCAAGAGAAGGATGGGAATACAGGTGTGATGACAGTTTCAAAGGTGGAGAGAAAGGATATACGGGGTGATGTAGAAAGAACTAGAGTGGTTAAGTTTTATTTTGTCTTTGGTTTTTAATAAGGATTAATATATTACTTATTCTTATGCAACAATTCGGTTTCTTTTATCTATCCCAGAATGACTAATCAAATTGTGAAGAAATGGTTTATCAATTCTATGCTAAAAATCACAAAACACCAAGTATTTCAGATCAGAAAATTGGGATTCTTGACATCAGATAATAAATCCACAGAAAATGAAGTGTTTCTAGGTCAGAAAATAGAGACTAAAACTGCTGCAAATAGACTTAACGGGTTATTAGGATGATTTTCCTTGTCTGATAAGTTACTCGAATCCAAAATAATAGACTGATCTCACGGAATACGTCTCAGAACAAGTTTCAAGCGTTTTACTTACATTATATCCCGGCATTTCACAGGGAAATTAGCCTATTTGGGGCAAAAAAAAAAAAAAAAAAAAACCCAAAAGTATCATCTGTACAGAAAAAACCTAATGTTTTTGGACAAAAAAAAAAAAAAAAAAAATCACTTAAGAATCAGTATTAAAAAAAACCTTGACACAAAACCTAGCTAAGAACACTCGCAGATGCTTATAGTACAACTGTGTAAGTTTTCAAGAAAATCGATTCAGTAGGTAACGGACACACACACATACACAAAGTTCCACTTATAAATAAGTTTAGATCAGAAAATTGGGATTCTTGGCAATAGGTGATAAATCCACAGAAAATGAAGTGTTTCTAGGTCAGAAAATAGAGACTAAAACTGCTGCAGATAGACTTAAGGGGTTATTAGGATGATTTTCCTTGTCTGATAAGTTACTCGAATCCAAAATAATAGACTGATCTCACGGAATACGTCTCAGAACAAGTTTCAAGTGTTTTACTTACATTATATCCCGGCATTTCACAGGGAAATTAGCCTATTTGGGGCAAAAAAAAAAAAAAAAAAAAAAAAAAAAAAAGTATCATTTGTACAGAAAAAACCTGATGTTTTGGGACAAAAAAAAAAAAAAAAAAAAAAATCACTTTTCAGAATCAGTATAAAAAAAAAAAAAAAAGCTTACAACCATTTGCCTATTGCCCAACAACATTCAGGTCCCAAAGGTCTTGGTCGATCAATGCAATTAATAAAGTTAATAAAATTAATCAGCATCTGAAATGGGACTGAACCCAATTGTTGAATTGTTGCATGGGTGGTGCTGTGAATATAGGAATGAAATGAGAAATCAGAGAGCCAAGTTCAAATTTCAGTTGAAGCATATTGAATTATATTTCTTGTATAGAATCATTACAGCAAAAGCGTGACACATGTAGGTATAACAGTATTAATATATAGTTTCTTTTTAGATCAACTACTATGAAATCAAAAATATTATCTAGTGTCATTTACCCAATTTCTTGTCTGATTTTTTTATTAATTTATAGTGACTCGCAGGTTGAATATGTAAACTGTTTTTGAACATACATTTAGCCACCAACCATCCATCCACCTTTGGAGCACCGGTCCTCTATAAAGTTTCCATGGTGAGAGAAGGAAGAAATTTTTAAGTACTTACACCAGGAATCAGAAAAAAGTATATATAAATATTTAAAAACATTTAAATAATTTTTTAAAAAAATTAAAAAAATTTAAAAAAAAAAAATTCAAATTGGAAACTCTTTTTGCAAACATCAAATTTTAGCCAAAAAATTCAAATAATTAAAACAAAAAAAAATATTTTTTTCTATTTAGAAAGTGACTCAAAGCAATTTAAAAAAACGTAGAGCAGAACAGATGGGTGGGGAAGTATTTTTTTTTTAGGTTTTTAAATCCAAAATCATCAGTATTTTATTTTTTCTATCTTGCTCACATCAATAGGGATAAATTGGTCAGGTTGGGGGAAGAATTGAGTTTTTTGGAAAGCAACAGCACAAATAGTACTATCAGCTCCCACTATAAACAGAGCCGGATTTAGGCCTTAAGAGGACCCTGGGCAATTAGAATTTGGGGGCCCCTTGATTACGTATGTTCCCTCAGTGTCTATATTAAAAAGAAAAAATGTTTCTAGATGATAATTTTGGTGTAAAACATGAAACACTACAACTAAAATTTTAAATTATTTTGGAAATCACATAATTTAGCAACTTCATGATATTTTCCAATCAAACTTTATATCATACAGAAATGTATATAGAATAAAAAAATGGTCTGTATTATACTGAAATTCTAAGATTAAAATTCACTAGCAAAGCATCCTTAAAAAAACAAAAATGATAAAAAAGGAAACCTCTGATATGCTACAACTTGCAATCCTAGATCACCACAGCTGAAAAAAAATGTAATTATATTTATTGTTAAAATTATCAAGTTCAAATAGCAAAGCGAGTAACATTAAATTATGGCAACTAGATAAAAACAGATTCTGGGATTGTATCACATTGTAATGAAAGACTTCAAGGGGCTGCGTTGAATTCCCAATATACTAATAAATAAATAAATAAATATACTAATAAAAAAATCTCATCTGTTCTTATCTTTAAGTTTTATCAAGGGCCCCAAACAGAGAAGCCCGTATAAATCCGGCACTGATTATAAAAGTCACATCTGTACCTGATACAATATAAAAAGAAATATTCGTTTTAATTTTGCCCCATTTGGTAGATACAAAACATTTGTTTGAGGCTTGTATACACAACAAATCTACAATCTTAAAATTATTTAATTCTTCCTAAAATTCTATTTTCAGCACATTCGATGCAAACAAAAATTTCACTGTTAGGTGTGCTGACCGAGAGAACTTATACATTAATTATATCCTGGAAAAGAACCCAGAAACTGTATAAATTAAATTCTTTTACTAAGTTTCACATTTTTTTATTTATAAGAGATCCATTCATCTGCACATTTGGAATGCAGTAATTTTCAAATGTTTTTATTTTTCTTTAAGGGAAAAAATAATGTCAGAAGATGGCCGGGGGGGGGGGAGTAGTCTAAATTCATAACTTGGAAATGTCTCAGTCTATATTTAGGCTGGAAGAATTAATTTAAACAAGTTTTGTTAAATTCAATCAATGTCTGTTTTAATCTTTTAAATTTTTGTTCTAATCCTCCAATTTTCTAATAAGACAGGCATCCAAATAAACACTGGATATGCTTTCCATATTTGGGAAACTCTTTTGCCTATGAGGTCACTCATACGATATATGTATATTTAAATTGATTTGAACTTTAACATTCCCAAAACAAAGAAAAGAGATATCAGGATGTAGCCAACAAAATCTTGTTTACCATATTGACAACATCCATTTCTTGATAATGATTGAATTGGTCAAAGAAAATTAACTCATGACAATTTATCCAAAATTTGGATTTGGATGGACATCTTATTTGAAAAAAAAAACAAAACAAAAAAAAAACATCTAAAAAATTAAACAGATTGTTTTGTTTGAATTTAACAAAGCTTATTTTATATATATATATAAATATATGTGTGTGTGTGTGTGTGTGTGTGTGTGTGAGTGTGTGTGTGACAATTGTGTATTTGGGCAGCAATTTCTCTTTTATACATGCCTTGTTAAAGACAACTGACAAGTTACTGTAATTAAGCTTTTCATTTGATTTTTACTGTTTTCTTCTCTAGACACAAAGTGTGTAAAAACTGCCCAAAAGTTCTGCAGATCCGGGCACTTTCAGCTATTTCTTTAGCCATTATCAAGAACGATTTTTATTTTGAATTCTTAACTGAATGTTTTTTTTTTTATATATATGTATCTTAAGTTATAGGAATGTTTTACTTTCCAAACATGGTCAGTACATTGTGGTTGTATCAGGTAGGTTTCCGTGCATGTTTTAATTGAGCTACAGTCAACCACAGTTAATTTAAGAAAAATAAAATAAAAAGCTTAATCACAGTACCTTGTAAGTTGTACTTAATGAAATGTATGTTAGTGTGTGTGTATATATATATATATATATATATAGATAGATAGATATAAAATTGTGTATTTGGACAGCATTTCTTTTATATGCATTTTGTCAAAGATGACTCACAAGGTATTGCAATTAAGCTTTTTATTGTATTTTTCCTTCATTCAAACTTTTTGGGATATAGTGTGTGTAAGAACTGTCTGAGCAATTTATGAATCTGTGCACTTTTGGATAACTAGCCATTATCAAGGATGTTTTTTAATTTTTTATAGCAGTAAGAATGTTTTGATCTCTGAACATGGTTAGTATGTCATGGCCATGTTCATGATTGATATCATTGAGAGTCAGTTTTGTCCTTTTTTTTTTATTATTGTGAACAATTTTATCTAAATGCAGAAAACGGTTAAAGATAATGGACATGTTAACAGTAAAAAATAAGAAACAGATTCTCCGTAATATCAGTTATGAACATGGCCACAACTTACTGATTATTTTCGAAAATCAAAACTTTCTATTTACTTTAAAAAAAAACAAACTTGATAGTTGCTAATAGATTAGCCAAAAGTGCTTGGATCCGCAAATCATTAGGCCAGGTTGCATTGTCAAAAAAGGAAATTATTTGTATAAATGTGAGAAAAATATAATAAAAAAAATTAATGGCAGAGCTTTATCAGTTGTCTTTGTAGTGAATAAAACAAGTTCTAAATTTAAAATTCAAATCTGACTCATTGATTTTGTTAGGAAAAAAAAAAAGAAAAAACTTTACAAACTTTGCTTAGTACATACAAAACTCGTGAAATTTCACACTTCGATGTGAAATGTTTTTTAGCCAATAGAAAACATTAAAAAAAATTGAAATTATCTTTAATTATCAAAAAAAAAAACAAAAAAAACAAAATTCCATCTACAGACACTTTTTGAAAGCCAACGTGAAGTTTGTGTGTACTAAACAAAGTTTGTAAATTTGAGAAAATTTGTTTTTTTTTCCTTTTTTCCTAACAAAATCAATGAGTCAGATTTGAATTTTAAATTTAGAACTTGTTTTATTCGCTACATCTTTAATGAAACGTGTGTATGTGTGTATGTTTATGTGTGTGTGTAGCCTTTTATTAAGACAGAGATGGTATTTATGTCAGGGCCTTCTATAAAATCATTAAGATCAACATTGGATTGGCTGGATTCCTGAAATTTAGACAAATCTAGGTCATGGTAAAACAGCTATAAAATTGTTTAATAATTTCAATTATAATTTTGAAAGCTATTTTCTGTTACATATTTTTGTAAATTTATCAAGGAAAAGGTTTGAACCTTGGGTTTTAAAAAAAATCAAAAAGAAAAATGCAAAAAATTTAAACTTAGCATTCTATTTTAAAGAGAGTACCCAAAAATACATAGTAACATTAGATAACAGTAACTGAAAATGAAGTTTCCTTTTCCAAAATTTAAAAAAAAAATTAAACTGATAAAATAATTTTAAGAAAATTCTAGATATAAGTAAATTTTAAAAAACTTTTAGTTTATAAAAATTTAAGTATATTGAACTTGAAAAAAAATATTAGACAGACCTGAAAGAGAGTACCACCACGTTTAATTTTGTTGTTTTTCATTTTTTTTTTACTTTTTTCAGTGCAGTCCTATCGATTGTTACTTAAACTTTCCGATTAAAATATTTAAACAAATTTGAGAGGGGGGGGGGTTCAGATTCTCATACAATGTTAAAGTAAATTGATCATCCATTTTGGAACCACTCGCGTTGGGGTCGCTTTGTTTTGGTTTTTTGGGACGAGTTGCTGCTCTTGTTTTTGTCTTTTTCAAGTTTTCTTCAGTTCTTACGATTATATCTTTCTCGGAAACTCCAAGAATGGCTTTATTCAAAAATTTCGCAAAGGATTCTGTTGTTGAATATATGCAAAAAAGTTAATTGCACAGGATCGATTTAAAAAATTTACTGTAAGGTTGTATGAAAAACTGAGCCCCCACCCCCAACCCCAATTGTTTAAATATTGAAATGTTTGAATTTTTTTTTGTCAATCGTAAAGCTAAGGGGGTAATCGATAGGACTGTGCTGAAAAAAGTTAAAAAAAAAATATGAAAAACAACGAAATGAAACGTAGTGGTAGTCTGCTTCAGGTCCACCAAATATTAAAATCAAAGAATCATGGAAATTTTTTTCAACTTAAATTTGAAATGACAGTTGTTTCACAGTGAAATTTTTGATACAGCTTCTCAGATAAAGACAAAGAACTCTATGCCAAAGTGAATTGAGATAGATTTTACTGTTCGATGATAGGAAGCAACTACAATCAAAGGGAAACCATTTGGTTTTTTTCAGATTAAATTTAAAATTAGGATCCAGTATTTCAATTGGTCAGAATGGGCTGAGATCACATGATTCATTATCAAAATATGATTAGTGGAAAAAATTCATTGTCTAGAATATGACATGAGGTGGGATAGAGCTGTTTGTATCACCAAAACAAAATGTCTGAAAAAATTTTAACATTTTCTTCCTTCTTTTGTCCAGAATTTATGATGAAAAAATATGATTCCAGCTCAAAATTTCTTTGTAACCTTTTTGAATTTGTAAAATATATATTTTTTTAAAAAACAAAACCAAAGCTATTTTTTTTAAAATTTCACTTATATTGTTATAATGAAAGTCAAATGTGTGGAAATTTTCATTTTTAACAGAAAAAAATGTGGTAGTTATTTCAAATGTTAATTCTTTTTATTAATAAAGAAAAAAAAAGTAAATTAAAGAATATTAAAGCTGTAGGTTCAAAAACAAAATATATTTAAATAGATATTTAATAATATCTAAAGTAAGTATTAAATCTTTATTAAGAAACAAAATGCAAAAAAAAACAAACAATCAGTTCTTAAGAAAATTGTGTGAACAAAAAAAAAACACAAATTATATACCAAAAATATTAATATATATTAAAAAAAAGTATGAAAAATTTTTTTAAATATTTTTCAAGAATATTAAAAAACAACACAAAACGAATGTAACATTTTTTTTTGGTGCAGCCTGACTGTCAAATTGATAATCTTTAAGATCATATAATATCAAACACAGATTTGATGAGGACATTGATCATGGTTATATATAACTAGCCTATGAAGATGTTTTAAAAAGCTTAAAATATAATTAATGAATAAGCCATATTCTAAATATTTTATAAAATTAAAAAAAAAAAAATTTAAAGAAAGATACAGAATAAAAAGAGCAAACTTGAAATGATAAAAAAAATCTAAATAAAAATGTTACAAATTAAAAAAAAAAAAGGTTTGTTAGCTTAAATCACAAAAATATTAATTTAAAATTCTTATCACTAAAAAAAGCAGAAATAAACTGATGTGAAGAGAGATGAAAGAAAAAGAGGAAGAAGGGGGAACGAAGAGGGTAGAAAGAGAGACTAAAAAGAGGAAATAGATAAATAAGGAAAAAAGCTCCCCTATTCTTTAGTATCGCCAAAAATTTATTTTATTTTTTTTATTTTTAAACGTTTTTAGTGAAATGTACTGTTATAGTATTTTTAGAATTCGCACATTTAGTGATCGTGTAAGGGGAGATCACCGTGTATGGAAGACTTTTTGCTTTTGATCAAAGAATCCCCCTTCTGCAACTTTTAAAATTTTCAGTGCAGTTTTTTTTTTTTTTAAAGAAAGAAAAAAAAAGCATATAAAATAAAATTGCAACACGAAATGACATTTTTTTTCACCTTTCTGGTCATTTCAGATGGAACATTTGGCCAAATGTAGACTGGATTTTTTTCTAATGACTATAGGGGAAAAAAAAAAAAAAAAAAGGTGAAAGAAACAAAAAACTACAATGTATATAAGATTATTACCGGAGACTGTGCTAAAGCTTGTACGTGTGCGCGCGCATGTGATAAGGTGTGAGTAAACAGATTGGATAGGTAAAAAAAAAAAAAAAAAAATGAAGAAGAAAAGTGGAAAGGTACAAATAGATAGGAACCTGGCAATCGTAATGAAGTAAAGATATCCGACTCATCATTAATGGTGGATGAGAATCTGACATCACACAGAAAAGTGAAAAACAAATTTAAATTCAGACAGTCTTTCTTAATATTAACAATAGCAAACTATTAAAAGGAAATAATCTTAAAAAAATTAAATGAAATAAATCCCAAGCTAAAATAAATAAAAAAATTAATTTATATTTAAAATAAAAAAAAAGTTAAAATTAATTAAATATGGTTAAAAACATAATTAACGTCTTGAATAATTTTTCTCATGTATATTTTAGGGATATCTATTGATTTTTCATACTAAATCTATAAATTACTATTACTAAAATATAGAAAACTAGTCTAAACTACTAAAACTACAATTACCAATTCTCAGTCTCCTCCATGAAACTCATTGAAATTTCTAATAAAAATGGAGTTAAATTTTATCAAATCAAATTTCGATATATTTGTGTAAATAAATTCTGTTGGCATCACTATTGTTAAATACTGAAGGTTGGGTTGAAGGAGAAAATATTTTCCAGCAGTTTGAAGATGGTTTCTTAGTTTGAATGAGAAAAATAAGCATTCAAAGAATTTGGGGATCAAAGTTTTAAATTATTTGCTTTACACTCATCGGTTGGGAAAATCGTTTTGAAAATTGTACAGAAATAAAAAGAAATAGAAAGTCATGAATACCTTGTATACAAGAATTTAAAGATTATTAAGTAACAGAGAAATGACTAACAAAAATGATTCAGTTGAGAATTCATAGAATGATTGTTGTCAAAATTAAAAAATTTTGAACAGAAAATAAATTAATGTTTATTTAGAAAAAATTATCAAAAAAGAAACAAAAGATTCAATTTGATGCGATGTTTTCTTTGCTTAAAAGGGAAAATTAATTTGTTTAATTCTAAAGAAAAAAAGATTTTAAAAATATTTTATATAGAAAAGAACTTTAAAATTTGTACTTTAAGAAAGGAAAGAGAAAAAAATAAAAGACTAAAATTATTATATATAGAAAAGAAATTTTAAAATTAAATAAAAAACTACAAAAATAATTTTACTAAGAATTTTTGTTTTTATTTTTCAGAGGAATAAAAATACTTTTATCAAAAAATATTTTTCTGAGAAAAACATCTTTATTTCAAAAATCATATCTTAAAAATTGTTTTTTTTTAAACAAGTGAATATATTTTTTTTTATTTTTAAGTTTTTATTTTAAAAAATGGAAAGAAAAACCACCAAAACACTGACTTTTCACAAAAAAAAAAAACAGCAGTCAGACTTTGAAAACAAAACAAAACTGACCAAGTAGCCAAATTTTTGCTTCTTCAAATAAATTAACTTTAAAATCAAAAAGAAAGCTTTCTGCTTTACATTCTTGCTCTTTTTCTTCTTCCTTCTCAACGAGGAAATATTTACCATCATAAAAATCCTCACAAAGTTTAAAATGGAAGATAGCAACTGTTTATTTGTATCTATTAATATGTTTGAAATATAGTAATAATTAACATATATTGTTAAAATATAGTGTATAAGTATATAACATCAAAATTCATTGATTAATGAAGTGAATACTATTTCTAAAATATAATACATTATAAGATATATTTCTTGAGACGGAAAAACTGCCAGTCTCTTTATTAGCAATTTTTCTAAATATGATTAAATATATATTTTTCTAAATCTATTTTCTGAATCAAACAAAACCGAGATTAACTATATTCGAAAATAAGAAGGAAAAACTTAAATTATTTTCTTTAATTTTTAATCTTTTGAAAATTATTTCTGCAGTTATTCCTTTGAACAGTGTAAAAGTTTTTGTAATATTTTAAGATTAATTTTTGAATAAATTAAAAATTTATAAAATAAAACAAAAAAGAATTTAAAAAGAAAAAAAAACTGAAATAATAGCAATGATAAAGGAAAGGAAAACAATCTGAATAAAGAAATATGAAATGAATAAAATGACATGCTAAGATATTTAAATTAAAATAAATGAAGTCAGCAGTTAAAACAAATTTTTGATTCACAAGGTAGATAACCATCATAGTTAACAGTGAAGCCATATTTACAATGGCTAAAACGTATTTTATTTGAGATAAATGCTTGTAAATAAACATTCCAACATGATGTAATCAATCTATTTATGAAAATAAAGTTAAATAAAAACAAAGAAAAAAAGGTTTACATATTTAGGCAAGGACATATGACTTGAATTTAGAGTTAAATACCTAACAAAAATATTATTTCTAAAATGAATTTTTTCCAAAATGGAAATGGACACTGAAATGTGTGTAATTTAAATAATAAATACAGATATCTTTTAACAGTACTAAATATCAAGCAAGGAGTCATTACAATGTCGGATACAGGCCAATATTTAAATTTGCCTCTATCACATCCTGTTATATATATATATATATATATATATATATATATATATCACACAAACTTTTCATTATCTGTCTAAGTCTGCTCATATCTTTTTATTCAGTCTGTTCATTTATATATATATATATATATATATATATGTGTGTGTGTGTGTCCTGATGATTGTGCCTAGCATTAAACAGTCTGTCACCTTTGAGTGTTAACTTCAATGTTCACTTCATCCTATAAATATAACACACCTTAAAACTATATATATATATATATATAGCATTAGTAAATCCAGGTAAAGATTTGGTAAGTAATCTCAGTTGATTCTAGTAATATCAAAATTGTTACAACTGAGTGGTCATTGTAAATTTAAATTTAGGATCGTCATTTCAATGGTTAATTAAAACCATCTCTTCAATTCAATATTTCAATATTTCATATATTCAATATTTCACTTCAATATTTCAATTCAATATTTCAATTCCATCTCTTCAATTCCAAACAACTGATGATCATCTGTTACATGGAGTTGAAGAGACAGTTTTAATGTCTATCCTCCATATGTAATATCTGAGTTTATATGGGGAATAGATAATATGTGTGTGTGTTCGTAGGATGTATAATAGTATCTGAAACAAAAGTAAAAGTGACGAGACACTTAAAGAATTTTCCACTTTGTCGTCACATATATAAGTAGTTAATACTAATGGAAGCACATTCTACAGTTAAATATTTACTTTTAAAAAGTGCTTAGTACAAAAGTAGAGCATAGATATATAGTTATTATTATAATAATATATATATATATATATATATATATATATAACAAAAATACCTACAGTGCCTTTCCTGTTTTTTTTTAATCACCATACAAGGAAACTTATTTGTGACTATGAGAGGATTAAAATAAAAATAAACATAATATGCAGTAATTATTTAATCAAAAAGTTATAAATGAAGATATGCTGCCTATGTGTGTGTGTGTGTGTGTGTGTGTAAATGACAATGCATCTAAGGGTGATACCAGTCACCTCACTGACATGATTAGCAAATTTCAAATCTAGATTGTTCATCCATTTAAAATACTACATCTATTAGAAAATATATTCACTTTAAATACAGAAAATGTTGTAAAAATGACTTTTAAAAGTGACAAAATTTTCTCTTATAATTTTTCCTGTTATCCAAGATTTGTTGCCAGGCAGAAATGTAAATTAACCATTGCAACACCAGTTTGCATTTTATTTTTATTTGCACTCAACAGGAAGTTATCTCCTCAACGACTTAAAATGGAAAAACATATATGAGTATCTGCATATATGGATTCACACAGATCTACCAATTGTAAAACTATATAACGAAGATAAACAAAACTTGGTTATAAACAACCGACAATTTGAAATGATTTGTTTGAACATTATTTTTGATCGATACTCGTATTTAAGTAGATATTCTGTTTTTAATTAAACAGTATTATATATTTATATCTACTGGCCTGATTATTTACGATAAATTTTTATTACGAAAATGTGTGACATTCGGCAGGATTCGAACCTGCAACTGCTATCTACATAGGGGAAGCTACCATTTGATTCAGTTTTGAATCCTGCCGAATGTCACACATTTTCGTAATAAAAATTTATCGTAAATAATCAGGCCAGTAGATATAAATATATGATACTGTTTAATTAAAAACAGAATATCTACTCAAATACGAGTATCGATCAAAAATAATGTTCAAACAAATAATTTCAAATTGTCGGTTGTTTATAACCAAGTTTTGTTAATCTTTATTAATTTCTGTAACATGTTTACATTTGTTGACATTACGATACATTTCAGAGCAGATATGGTTATTGCGATAAATCGAAAACTGTGTTATATAGGCTTGATTAGAACCTCGTTTAGACTGAAGGTCATTCGTGGTCGAGAGGTCTAAGACGTGCCAGATCATATGGTAGCTTCTCTGTGGATAGGGATCGCAGGTTCAAATCCTGCCAAATGACACATTTTTGGAATAAAAATTTATCGTACATAATCAGACCAGTAGATATAAATATATAATAATGTTTAATTAAAAACAGAATATCTACTTAAATATGATCTACTTAAATAGTAAATATCCAAACAAATCATTTCATATAAAGAGCAATCAGAGAACAGAAAAATATATTTTTCTGTTCTGATTGGTTTACATATTTATTGAAATATCTCTCTATATATATATATATATATATATATATATTTTTTTTTTTTTTTTTTCTTTTGAATCTAAATTATATATATTTCTTTGAAATTGTTTTTCAACTGGAAGATCTGCAGGGATCCACATGTGCAGATACTTGTATATGTCATTCTGTTTTAAGTCACCAAGAAATAACATCCTGTTTACCAAACATCCAGTGTGCGTGTATATTTTAATTTAATGACAGACTTAAAATTGATTTTACAAAATTTTAAAAAAAATGTTTTAAATAATTCTTTACTTAAATTGAATAATTTTTGAAAACTTCAATCAAATTGTATAATTATCAGATAATTCAGTTTTTAAAAAATTAAGTTCTTTTTTCTTGTCTCCAAATTTCTTGTTTTTTTGCTCATCTCAAGGCTGTGATTCACTTACAAATTCATAAAATATTTGTTGCCAATAAAATGAACAAATTTAAAAACACTCAATTAATTTTGCTTTATTTAGAAAACATTATCAAAAACAAAATTTTCATTTGAAATGAATTTTAATGAAAATTAATTTCAATTTTATTCTAATGAAAAAAAATTTCTAAAGAAAAAAATTATTTTTTATAAACAAAAAGAAAATGAAGAAAATGTAAAATACTTTTAGTCACATTTTTAAACATTTTTTTTCACATGAACAAAAATATTTTATCGAATAAAATTTTTGAGGGAGAAATATATGAAAATACATGATTGTTCTTAATTTTTTCTTTAAACTTATTTTTTTTCTTAAATGTACATTAATTAACAGAAAATATTCATAATTAATAAAAAAATGAAGAACAAAAAAAAAATTTTGGAAACAAACTCATCCAAAAGAATAAAAAATATAAGAAAACAAAAGTTTAAAAAATGATAAAAGAGAAGTAAAAAGAAAGGAAAAGAAAACCATTTTGTAAGAATTAAAGAATTAAAGAATGCTTACTTCAAAAAAAAAACTTTTGACTAATTAGATGGAAAATACGCTTTGCTAAATTAAAACAAGTAAAAATAAGTTGTAGAATGTCGAATGAGAAATATAGACTGACTGCATGTTTAGTTGCAAGTTTTTAAATTTATTTATGCAGCTGTTCAAAATTTTTTGATTATTATTTTTATTATTATTAATTTCACAATTAAAACAAATTGTATAATCATTTAAATGTCAATTTTTGTTATTTAATTGTTAAAGAAAACAACTTATATAAACAGGAAATTCATAATAAACAGAAGAAACATTTAAAAAACATTTTAAGAAATATTTATGTTTGAAGATCAAACAGAAAGAAGTGACTATATCTTGTGAATGATTTCATTTTGAAGGGAAGAGATTTATTCAGACAAAATAAATTGAAAGAGATCTATGATATTTCCCATCATGAGAATGATTTCATTTTGAAGGGAAGAGATTTATTCAGACAAAATAAATTGAAAGAGATCTATCATATTTCCCAGTTATAGTAGAGTTTAAAAAAGAATATGAAAAAAAATTTTTTGATTTCATATTCATAGCCAATCTTAATATCCTAAGTTACGTCAGTGTAAGAAAATGACTTTCCTCTCCATTGCTTTATCATTTCTAATTTATGTCTCAAGAGGAAAAATGTATCTTTGTGGAGATAAAATTGTAAATACTTCTGTTTTGAAACCGAAATAACCATAAATATTTTAGGAAAAGGAAAAAACAATTCCAAACTAACCCGATTCTCACCAGTGAATACCTTTTCAAATTGGAGTTGTTTAAGTACAAAGGTAGCATAAAAATTAAATCAGGAATCAGAGTTCAAATCCTGTCCTAATATGCTGCATTTACTTTCTCACTAATCTCCTTGGTAATGGTTTGTATTGATTTCGTCTTCCTTGATGCTATGGATTAAACAGAAAGACAGATTGGGCTCACTAGGAATCAATTTAGGAGGACAACTATTTTTCAAAAGAAAGTCATGGAAATTTCCATATAATAAAAGAAGCTGTGGAGAACCATGACTGCTTACATCCTGAAGGGACAAGTCATTTTAAAAAATGTCTAAACATATTCTATTGCATTCATTTAATTCTATTGCCCTTGGGAAAGGCATGAACGCATTTCCTTCCCTTCAATTCTGGATTAAATTACAGCCAGTCTTGGAGAAAAACTATACAACATATATATACACTATACACATTATATATATATATATATATATATATATATATATATGTGTGTGTGTGTGTGTGTGTGTGTGTCCTTATAATTGTGCCTAGCATTAAACAGTCTGTCACCTCTGAGTGCTAACTTCAATGTTACAAAACCATGAAAAAGACAATAATAAATGACACCATTATTTTTTTTTACCACAAAGTCAATTCTTATATTATAAAACAAAGGAAACCATGGAGATGCACGACTTTCTTCATCCTGAAAGGATATTTTAAAAAAGAAAAAAAAAATTATTTTCCTGTATAGTTCTTTGATAGAAACAATATTAAGCATCTAGTATATTTATACATTTATTTTTCAAATCTATAAAAATCTTTGTGTTTAAATTAGTTATTTGATTATTAAAAAAAAATGAAAGAAAAAGATTTGATTAATATTTTATTGAGTTAAATATATACAAGATGGCTGAATCAGCTTTGTAATTTCCCCAAACAAAAGACTTCTTTATCTCAGTAAAATTAACCAAAAGTAGCAGTAATTCCATAGAGCAAAGAACTTCTATTCCCTTATATTATTTTAATATATAATTTTTTAAGTTACTTTATAAAAGAATCGTGTTTAGGAAAAACACTAAACTTATTTCAGTAGAATCTTTCTTATAATTTTCTTACTCAACATATAAAACAATCAATCAACAATAATGAATAGACTGGGATAGATAGATAGATAATGAATAGACTGAGATAGATAATGAATAGACTGAGATAGATAATGAATGAACTGAGATAGATAATGAATAGACTGAGATAGATAATGAATGAATGAATGAATGAATAGACTGAGATAGATAATGAATAGACTGAGATAGATAATGAATAGACTGAGATAGATAATGAATAGACTGAGATAGATAGATAGACTGAGATAGATAATGAATAGACTGAGATAGATAATGAATAGACTGAGATAGATAATGAATAGACTGAGATAGATAATGAATAGACTGAGATAGATAATGAATAGACTGAGATAGATAATGAATAGACTGAGATAGATAATGAATAGACTGAGATAGATAATGAATAGACTGAGATAGATAATGAATAGACTGAGATAGATAATGAATAGACTGAGATAGATAATGAATAGACTGAGATAGATAATGAATAGACTGAGATAGATAATGAATAGACTGAGATAGATAATGAATAGACTGAGATAGATAATGAATAGACTGAGATAGATAATGAATAGATAGATAGATAATGAATAGACTGAGATAGATAATGAATAGACTGAGATAGATAATGAATAGACTGAGATAGATAATGAATAGACTGAGATAGATAATGAATAGACTGAGATAGATAATGAATAGACTGAGATAGATAATGAATAGACTGAGATAGATAATGAATAGACTGAGATGATAATGAATAGACTGAGATAGATAATGAATAGACTGAGATAGATAATGAATAGACTGAGATAGATAATGAATAGACTGAGATAGATAATGAATAGACTGAGATAGATAATGAATGAATGAGATAGATAATGAATAGACTGAGATAGATAATGAATAGACTGAGATAGATAATGAATAGACTGAGATAGATAATGAATAGACTGAGATAGATAATGAATAGACTGAGATAGATAATGAATAGACTGAGATAGATAATGAATAGACTGAGATAGATAATGAATAGACTGAGATAGATAATGAATAGACTGAGATAGATAATGAATAGACTGAGATAGATAATGAATAGACTGAGATAGATAATGAATAGACTGAGATAGATAATGAATAGACTGAGATAGATAATGAATAGACTGAGATAGATAGATAGATAATGAATAGACTGAGATAGATAGATAGATAATGAATAGACTGAGATAGATAGATAGATAATGAATAGACTGAGATAGATAGATAGATAATGAATAGATAGATAGATAGATAATGAATAGACTGAGATAGATAGATAGATAATGAATATGGAAGACTGAGATAGATAGATAGATAATGAATAGACTGAGATAGATAGATAGATAATGAATGAATGAGATAGATAGATAGATAATGAATAGATAGATAGATAGATAATGAATAGACAGAGATAGATAGATAGATAATGAATAGACTGAGATAGATAGATAATGAATAGACAGAGATAGATAGATAGATAATGAATAGACTGAGATAGATAGATAGATAGATAGACTGAGATAGATAGATAGATGTGAATGAATAGATAGATAGATAATGAATAGACTGAGATAGATAGATAGATAATAGATAGATAGATAGATAGATAATGAATAGACTGAGATAGATAGATAGATAATGAATAGACTGAGATAGATAGATAGATAATGAATAGACTGAGATAGATAGATAGATAATGAATAGACTGAGATAGATAGATAGATAATGAATGAATGAGATAGATAGATAGATAGATAGATAGATAGATAGATAATGAATAGACTGAGATAGATAGATAGATAATGAATAGACTGAGATAGATAGATAGATAATGAATAGACTGAGATAGATAGATAGATAATGAATAGACTGAGATAGATAGATAATGAATGAGCTGAGATAGATAGATAGATAATGAATAGACTGAGATAGATAGATAGATAATGAATGAATGAGATAGATAGATAGATAATGAATGAATGAGATAGATAGATAGATAATGAATAGACTGAGATAGATAGATAGATAATGAATAGACTGAGATAGATAGATAGATAATGAATGAATGAGATAGATAGATAATGAATAGACTGAGATAGATAGATAGATAATGAATAGACTGAGATAGATAGATAGATAATGAATAGACAGGGATAGATAGATATTTAGAAATTATAACATGAATATGTTATAATATCACTACAAAAGTAGGTATTTTGTTTTGATGTTACTTGTGTCTTATCAAGTGATCAGGTTTATTTCGAGTCGAGTTTTAAACCTCGTCACTTGATAAGACACTAGTAGTGTGGAAACAAAATAGCTACTTTTGTAGTGATGTTTTAACATATTTATGTTATAATTTCTAAAATGTTATTAGCTCTACTTTGTACTGAGCACTTTTTTAAGAATAGTGTTTCTTTGGATATGGAATATTATTCCATCGATACCTACCCTATACATTATATATATATATATATATATATATAGAGAGAGAGAGAGAGAGTGAGAGAGAGGGGGGTTGTACTAAAAGAATAAACAAATGGATTTAAACAGAATGAATGTCATAATGTACATAAGACCTTAGGACCCTTTCAGCCAAGGCATTATCAAAAGTGCTCGTTGGCAGAATTTTAAATGATAGACAGGACATATAAATATAACTTTTAGAAGGGAAGGTAGAACTCGTTTAAAAACAAATTTTAATCAAAATTAATTAAAAAGTAAGGGGGTGCAAACAAAGTTTTACAAAGAGCACATGCATATATATATATATATATATATATATATATATGGCACGTCTTAGACCTCTCGACCACAAATGACCATTAGTCTAAAAGAGGTTTTAATCAAGCCTATATAACACAGTTTTCGACTCATCGTTTAGACTGATGGTCATTTGTGGTCGAGAGGTCTACGATGTGCTAGATCACATGGTAGCTTCCCCTATGCGGATAGGGATCGCAGGTTCAAATCCTGTCGAATGATATATATATATATATATATATATATATATATATATATATATACACACACACACAAAAAAAAAAGAAAAAATAGCACAAAACAGCTGCTTGAAGGTAGCAACAATAAAAAGTGCTCAATACAAAAAAAAAAAAAAATCAATGAAGAAAATATAAACCAAAGTACATACGATTATTATATATATAAATGCAAAGAATTTGTCACTTTAACAGAGCAGGTTCATGTCAACTTCAATGTTTCCTGAGGACATCATTATCATATCTTCACCCATCAGGGCTGGGTTTTTTTTCTCAATCTGCTGTCATATCCTGGCTTGTTTCTTATTTAAATGAAGCTTGATGCAATTTGATATTTTTTGTGACTAGTTGACTTTCTTTTTATTGTGCAGGTGCTCAATTACTTTTTTCTTAAAAACAAAATCAACCAATTGCAAATAAGATCAATCCCACAACAAAATATCAAATTACACCAAGTTCGATATAAATATGACAGCAGATCAAGAAAGAAAAATCCCACTCTGATTAGTGACAGCATCATAACAGTGTCCTCAGGAAACTTTGAAGTCAGCATGAAGTTGCTCAGGTAAAGTGACAAAATTCTTTGCCTTAAACCTATCAACATTATCTCTTCCCCAATATTGAGCACTTCATGACAAAAAGCCTGCTTGCTAAAATATCTTTTATCAGTAAAACTACTAAAAAAAAAAAAAAAAAAAAAGCAAAAACCTTGGTGCCAAACATCATCACAACTCAACACTATATATATATATATATATATATATATATATAGAGAGAGAGAGAGAGAGAGAGAGTGTTGGTGTATAATTTGTTTGACTAGTTGTGTGCATTCCCATATTGTGTCAGAAAATCAAGAAAGTCTCATGGTATTGTGAGGTATTGCTGGGGTGTCCTGTATTAGTGGTAATAACACTTCTGACTGAAGGTTATCAGTGTTGATTTACCCTTCATTATTAATATCATAACTAGCTTTACTTCATCTTATTATTGTTGCTTTTTATCACAACCCTCTGGGTTCATACACTTGGAGTACAAAAGCCAGAGGCACAAAATCAAACTCCTACTCAAATATTTTTCATGGACATTGCTGTAATCATTTCTTGAAATGCCAGAAAAATATCAGAAAAAAGGAAAAATCTAGAAAAGCCAGGAAAATTTTTTTTAGAAAAGCCATAAAAACAAAAAGCAAATAAAATTGGAGTAGATAGACTAAACTATTGCCCGGTTCACACTCCACCCACATCTGTTGAACAGGTGAAGAGGCTCATCCCTTGTTTCCTGCTTAGGATGTGGTTTCTGGCTTTCTCTTTTCCAATCTTTTCACTCTTACGTAGCCCCCTGTGCATCAGTGGCATTACCGCCTTGCTCGACGTGATATGATTAAAAAAAAAAAATACAGAATTTAAAGTAAAAACTGACCAATGACAACAATTTGTTATTTTTAAAGTTTGCAATCTATGTTCTTGATAATGGCAAAAATTGCAGCACTTACAATCAAGGAATCCACGTCTTTGGTATGTAAGCAAGAAACGTTCATTGAAATTTGCGTCAAAAATGGATTGCTACCAAAATAAACACACATTTATATATATATATATATATATATATATATATATATTTTTAATGAGATTTATGTTTGTGTATTTGTGTGTGTGTGTATGTATATATATATATATATATACATATATATATATACACAAACTATTGGTTAAACCAACAGACAACTTGACAAAATACCTAAATACCCTTAAACAAAATAAAATCTAAAGCAAGGACAACAAAAAGAAAAAGAAAGACTTAAAGGCAAACACCTACCTACTCAGTAAAGTGCTCAACACCTCGAAAAAGTTGTTTAAGTTGTCTGAAGATTGTGTGAAACTCAGATTATGACTAGGGCCATCACTTCACACACACATATATAACAAATGATTCTTTAAAGCTTTTATATTTTAAAAAAATTGTTTCAAATATAATAGATGATTCTTTGATCACTACAATCTTAACCAATTCGAATCCAGAGTTAACTGCTTATATATCCTCAAAAATCTTATCTCTTACTCTGTAGCCACCTACCTCCAGTGGCTCTTGGGCTTTGTACAGGGAAACATTATCATAAATAATAAAAGGTAATTGTTGAAAAGTGTGAGAGGAACAAATAAGAGCATATACATAAAAAAGAGTAACAAAAACCTTTTGTCTTTTTTGTCTATTTACGCCTTATGCCATAGGAACAAATATCTCTTTCTTAAGGTTTTTTTTTTTATTTAAAGAAAAAATAAAAGTCAATATTTCACTTACTATAGATTTATATAATAAATAATTGTAATAAGTAACATGAATATCAGCTCGGAGTAAGAAATCAGAGAGCCGAGTTCGAATTCCAGTTGAATTTGTTGCATTCACTTACGCGCAAATACCCTTGAGAAAAATATTAGTCCATGTCTTCTCCCTCCAGCTATAAGTTAAATTGCAGAACAGATTAGGTTCTATAGTCTTGATTGGCAATCGGTCTACCACAGAAAGTAATGGTAACCTACTATGGGAAAATCTTCTGCCCAGTCTTACAAGACATTATTGCCCAAGTACGTATCATGTATGGTATTTAACTGACTGACTGAATTGTTTGAGAGAGAAGACTAAAAAAAAAAAAAAACTTAATAACAAAAAGAATCATTAATGCAATGATAGTAAAATTTAGAAAATTCAAAAAACACTATCTTCTTTCATCAGACAAATAACTTTGACAATTCTCTTTTTATCTTAACTGTAGGAAGATTGTACAGAGCCAGGAACACACAGAGGAGTGTTCGAACAATGTGACAATTTACCTTTGCTCATAAATGGAAAAAAAAATTTTTAAATGGACATTTTCAAATAAGGTAAATATAAACAAAAAACAACAGGAGTAGCTAGGTTTGCCTGTCCAGTTCACACTCCACCCACTAGGTTTGCGCAGTTCACTCTCCTCAACAGCATTTTGAACAGTTTATCCCTTGTTTCCTGTTTAGGACAGGGTTTCTGGTTTCTTTTAAAGTTTACTTCAACTCTATACTTTGAATGCCTCCTTCCTGGCCTTTGAACATAAGTAGAGATTTATCCCTTTTCTCCTGTTTAGGATTGGGTTTCCGGTCCCTTCTAATGGCTACTTCAACTCTATACTTTGAATGCCTCCTTTCCAGTCTTTTAAAAAGTACAGGTGTATCTCTTGTTTAAGATTGGGTTTTCAGTTCATTCTAAAGTCTACATAAATTATACCCCCAACATATCTATCCAGACTCTGAAATTTTATTTACTATTTAGTTATGTTTTTTTACTTCATTAGAAATTGATAGGTTTGCTTCTTGTCCAGTTCACACCCTTCTCCCCAGTTTTTTGAATAAGAGTAAAGGTTTATCCCATGTTTACTCTTTAGGATTGGGTTTCTGGTTCATACTAAAGTCTTCTCATTTTTTTTCACTCACAGTAACCTCATAAGTATTAGTGGCATTATTGCCTTGCTTAGTGGCAAACATACATATATATATATATATATATATATATATATATATATATATACACATACACAGTACTATGCAAAAGTATTAGGCATCAAAATAAAGTTTAAAATCACCTCTGTCCTACGTACATTCTTATCCGCCATGGTGTCCCATCTGGAATACATTTAATACGACCAGGATTGATTTATCAACAAGACAATGACCCTAAACATACTTCAAACCTTTGTAAGAATTATTTAACTAAAAAGGAAGAGGAAGGAAGGCTTCGGAATTTGAATTGGCCTCCACAAATCCCTGATTTCAATCCTATTGAGCATCTATGAAATATTTTGGATAAAAAAATTGATAAATCTAATGTTACTTTGCAAGACACACTTTGGGAACAAATACAAGCTGCTTGGCAAGAGAGATCATTAGATACATCTAAGAAGCTTGTCAATGCCTGACAGAATGAAGGCTGTGATCAAAAGCTATTATACTAAATGTTAAGTTTATTTTGTAACAAGTATTTTTTTCTTGTTAAAGCATTTGTTGACTAAATCAAATAAAATTACTTTAATTAAATTGTTTATTTTCTGTCAATTTGCTTCATAAAAGATAAAATAGTTCTTGTCCTAATACATGGTACTATATATATTTTAAATCCAAAAAAGGAAGTGTATATAAGTGAAATCCCAAAAACCAGATCCTATTAATATTAATTTTATCAATATTAAAAATGATCCAGGTGGAGGGCTCGATGTAAATAGTATTATCTATTTGCAGAGACAAATATGTATATTATATCAATAGATTCCATAATTTACATTCTGTTGAATAGCTATTTCAGCGAGAACATTCTCGCTTCATCAGCAACAATGAAAAACAAAATTTATTAATTCAAATATGGTACAAAAATTCAAATATCAGAAGGAGCCCAAAAACATTCATACACATGGAGTTTAAAAAAAAAAAAAAAAAAAAAAAAAATTTGGGATTAAGAAAGAAAAGATTTATTTAAAATTTGTTGTCCAGACATAAAAAAAATCGGGGGCAGAGATTGAGATTCATGACTTAATATTAGAAGACAAAAAATAAATATGGAAATGACTAAAAGATGGGAAAAAAATGTTTACATATACAGGGTGTCTAAAAAAAAAATGTACTCAAACTTTAACTGTCTCTAACATGCTTTTTTTTGCTTTTTATGCAGGTGTAATTAATTAATCACAGCATGGCAGGAAAACAACTTAGTTTGGAAGAGAGGAAATTTGTCCCGAAATGTTACTGGAAGACCGGAAACGCCACTGAAGTGCAAAGACGATTCAGAAGGGAATTCGCAAGATTGCCACCAATGCGCTGGACCATTGCTTGCATCAGAGACAAATTTGAAGCAGATAGAACTGTCCAGAACGTCAACAAAAATGCTCACATCAGAGGCAAATTTGCAAGCAGGTGGAAGCATCCAGAACATCAACAAGAAACATTCCAGACAACCACGAACATCCACGAGCCCTGGAAAAGAAGAGCAGGTGCAGGAAACATTCTTCTGATCACCACAGAAATCACTTCGACAAACTGGTCGGGAAACCCACATCTCAAAAGATAGCGTCTATCACATCATGAAGCGTCTGGACAAAAATGGTCATCAATTTGAACATTTGCGAACATGATTCTTCAATTACAGTTTTCTTCTGTATTCGAAGCTATTCCATTTCACTCTATGTTCATAAATAAAGGTTTTCTTGTCATTCAAAGTGTGAGTACATTTTTCTGAGTCATTTTTTCCACAATTTTTACTCATCGCCATTTTTATTTTTTGTCCTTCATTCACATCTGAAGAGTGAGAAGCAAAAACTCATTAGCCCCCCACCCCCTTTGATTGCAGCTTTTCTTAGTTTTTTTTATTATTCTTCCATTTTATATATATATATATATATATATATATATATATATATATACACACACACACTTTTCAAATGTCCATTGCTAAAGCCATAGTAAAATTTTGTACCCACCACAAATTAAAAAAATAATTGCTTCAGTCAAATATACTAGAAATGTATATCTGTCAAATTATTTGAAAAACAGGTTTTTCAGTCAAATATGTTGGAAATTTATATGTCAAATTATCAAAAAATTGTTTTAGCCAAATATTTTAGAAAATTTCCAAATTTTCATCTGAAGTCAAGAAATTAATTTTAATGGTGGCACTTATTTTTTAATGGTTTTATCAATTTTTATTGGAGCATACAATATTTATCTTTGTAGCAAAGAAGAAATTTGATAACAGGACTTTTTAAATTTTTGTTGTTTTGAAAAAGAAAATTTATAAAATGAAATTATTGGAAAAACATTTAAATAAAAGAAATGAATAATTAAAATTAGTAAATATGTTTATTATAAGATTATAAGCAAAAAAACAAAACTTCTAAAAATAAAATATTTTTCAGGTATTACTTAACTTATTAAAGTTTAAATAACTAAAAAAAATGTTGTCTCATTTTTTTAATTTAAGAAATTGCTGTCATAAAAAAAAAAATCTAACCAGAAGAGACAGATTGTATTAAAAAAAAAAAAAAAAAAAACATACTCATAAAATCTATTTTTACTTATAGAGAAAAGACAACTAAAAAAGCCACAAGTGAAAACTACTTGAAACTGACGAGGACTGGACATACTCAAACACCCTTCTAATTAACCCTAACCTCTTTCATACAATTACATATAAATATAGTTATATAAATCCGATTCAAGTCATGATCTGCACAGTAAATATTTTATTGACAAGAAAACTGTTCAAAATATTTGTTCGCACTTTATCTGTATTCAAAACACCCCACCCCAATTTTGCAAGCATTTGAAAATTTCACTTTCAACATAAAATTATATTCAGTCAGTCAAGTTCCAGATGTGAAACATGCTTGGGCAATCATGTCTTAAAAAAGACATAACTGACTGGGCAGAAGATTATCCCGCAGTAGGTTGCTATTACTTTCTGCTGTAGACTGGTTGCCAGCCAAGGCTATAGAGCACAATCTGTCCTGTTATTTGACTTATAGCTAGAGAGAGAAGGGATGTATTATATTATTAAGTAGTAATTAGTGGGGGATCAGTTTATTACTCCATAACAATATAAAACTGATCCCCCACTTTATGCCCAGTAGAAGCCTTAATCATGTTTTCAACTATTATATTCAGTCGGTTAGTTTAGTTCCAGATATGAAACACACTTGGGCGATCATGTCTCTTTCGAGACATGATTGACTGGGGAGAAGATTATCCCGCAGTAGGTTGCCATTGCTTTCTGCGGTAGACTGGTTGCCAGCGAAGGCTATAGAACTCAATCTGTCCTGTTATTTAACCCATAACTGGAGGGAAGAGACGGGTTAATACCTTTTCCAAGGGTAAGTGAACTCAACTGGTATTCGAAATTGGCTCCCCGATTTCTCGTTCGAGCCAATATCCACTGCACCACAACACACGTTATATAAATTTATATATAATTACTAAATTGATACTGAGAGGATATTATCTTAAGTCCTAAAGAAGCTTTGATTTTTATAATGCATTTATTCAATTAAATAAATACATAATCTAAATTCATGCAAAACGGAGACAGTTGAAATTTCTGGAACACCATGAAGAAAGTGGGCCAGGAAAATTAAACACTCATAAGACATACTAAAAACAAGATGGGTAAGCAGTATAAACCTATCTAACAAGCTTGTTTAATATAATAGCTGAAAAGGGAATGGGAAGGATACTAAAAAGACTAAACTTGCTAAGGGATAGGAAGTTGTGGAGAGACACGATCGTCTATGTTCTGAAAAGATGTGATGCATAAAAGAAGAACATGTTAAAATTTTCCTCTTATTAATGCAGTCACCATTCCTTTAAAGACTTCTTTTAATATTTTACGGTTAAAGATGCAAGAATTCAAAATTAATAAACTGGAAGAATTTTAGAGGAATTTAGTGAAAACTGACTTAATTTACTCTCTAAAACTGTCCAAATTATCAATAGATTCTATTCTGCTACTCTTTGCTAAATCAGGACTGTTTTGATTTGGAACAAAATAGTAAATGTTTATCTCTGAGACAAGTTTAATGTGTACCTCATATGAATTACAAATTGTATTAGATATTTTTTATACATATTTTGTTTTTTTACTATTCAAACAAGAAATATTCTTAATTTCTGATCATTAAAAAATAATTTAAATATTTCAATTCTTTTGAAATAAAAAAAAAGCAATTTTTTAAAAATATGTTCTAATTTGAATTGATGTAAGCAAATTGAAATTTGATATTTTTCTTCTAAGGTTTTAAAATGAGATTGGACAAGAAATAAATATTTTTGCAGGTTGATTGAAAAATCACCCTACTTTTATCATTCTATTTCACTTCCAGTAAACCCTTCAATCTTAGTGGCATTATTGCCTTGCTTGGAAGGGAAAAGATTAAAAACATATATGCAAATAAATTAAAACAGTTTTAAAATTTAAAAAAGAAAGTATAAATCTCATTTATTTCAGTTAGTCAAGTGCCATATGTGATACACGCTTGGGCGATCATGTCTTGAAAGAGACATGACTGACTGAGCAGAAGATTATCCTGCAGTAGGTTGCCATTGCTCTCTGTGGTAGACTGGTTGCCAGCCAAGACTATAGAACCCAATCTGTCCTTTTAACCCATAACTGGAAGAAAGAGACAGACTAATACCTTTCCCAAGGGTATTTGCGTGTAAGTGAATGCAATGAATTCAACTGGAATTCAAACTTGGCTCCCCGATTTCGCGTTCCGAGCCGATATTCACTGCACCACAACGCACATCCATTCATATTTATTTACTACAAGGAATATTGGGTGCTACTATAATGTGGTGTCTCCCTCCTGTTTTGGGATGTCTATGTGCGTTGTGGTGCATTGGATATCGGCGAAATTGAAGAGCTGAGTTCGAATTCCAGCTGAATTCATTGCCTTCACTTATGCGCAAATACTCTTGGGAAAGGTATTAATCCGTCTATTCCTTTCAGTTATGGGTTAAATAACAGGACAGATTGGGTTCTATAGCCTTGGTCGGCAACCAGTCTACCACAGAAAGCAATGGCAACCTACTGCGAGATAATAATCTGCCCAGTCAGTCATGTTTCTTTCAAGACATGATCACCCAAGTGTGTATCGCATATGGCACTTAACTGACTGACTGATTGCAGCATCAAACTAAAATATAATATTGTATGTGTATACATATTTGTTTAAACATCTGCCGGGATGATTCTTCTATAAAACTCCTTCAGCAACATTTTGAAGGACCCTCAAGTTCTCATATATTTGTTAACTGGATCAGGTCAAGGAGGATTCTGATTTAGGAGCTTCATTGGCTTCTTTTTATATGGGCAGGTCACATGACTTGATGGTCATGTGAGGGGAAGGAGATGGAAGACCTCTATGCTGCACCTGGATAGAGCTTCAAAAATACGCACATTCTGTAGCGCAGGAGGATGTTGTCAGTGATGTATTTTACTCAGGTCACTGGGACAGTTTCGGGTCTTGCAACATCATACTACCCTCGCTGAGTTGACCCCGTCAGAGCTGATCAGGCTCCGAGACACCCTCCTTCTGTTCTATGCTATACGACACTGATTTATTTTTCTAAGCCGACTTGTGTTTAACACTGGCAGGAAACACATAAGAAGAGTCCATAGCGTTCGGGTCAATATATCAAGGTAAACTTCACACTATAGTGGCACTAAATATTGTTTATGAGGGTGACAATTTATCAGTAGGAAATTTCATAGAACTTATAATGGAAGACGGCACCAAATAAATTTCCTTCTCTTCCCGTTTCACCCATGTGTTTCTTTTTGATTGCAGTATAACATTTGGGCTAACGTGTATATTTGGCATCAAGAATTTTAAAGTTAGTCTGATTCATTTCAAAAGTTGTTTGAGACAGTTGAACTAATTGGCTATATTGTTCCCACAGCATTTCAGCCAATACATTCTACAACCTTCTGCAGATTTGGCAAATATAAGAAAATTTAAGAAACTTATTTTGACGTGTTTAGATAATCATCAAAACATGTCAAATTGTTTTACAGATTTACCAATTCATTGAAGAAGGCTGTATAATTTGGCTGAAACACTATAGAGCAACAGAAAGAGTTCATTTAACCACTCTCTGAATTATAAATAGCTCTTCCCAGAATTGTAGATTACAGACAATATCAGATAGTGGAGCTAAAAAAAATATGTGAAAGACTAGATACTTGCTATAAAGCTCAAATCATAACCAAGTGGTGAAAAAGAAAAAAAAAATGATGACAGAAATAGGAAACAAAAAAAAAAAAACAGAAGTAAAAAAAACAACAGAAGGCAAGAAAATAAAAAAAAATAAAAAAAATAAAACTATTTTCCAATCAGATATACCAAAATATTTACTCAAAATTCAGATCCAATCAGCACCATGATCAAATAAATACAGGGTCTTTTTTTTTTTTTATTTCTTTTTTGGCTAACATGGTGAGAAAATTTTTTAAAGTTATCACAAGATAAAAGTTATACAAGGGCAGTATGAAATGATTATGGGTTCAAATTCCACCAGTGAAAATTTAAAGCTTTTTACAGCTTTAAAACAAATTTTGGACAGTGGAAAATTAATATCAGATTATAATAAAAATTAATAATAAATTATAATGAAAATTAGTCCATAGCCTCCTGGTGTCAGTTAAAACACACATTGTTTTTCTATATATCTAAACTATAATAAAAAACTATAATTTTGAAAAGTGAAACTTTCACAGAAATGTTAGAAAATTTTCAAGGTCTTGTCTGAAATCAAAAAAAAAAAAAATATAGATACATCAAATAAAAATGGTCAGAATATATGGAAAAAAATGTGCAAGAAAGATATGGATTAATATTAAACTATAATGATATATATATTCATTTTGTAACAGAAATAAAAAAAAAAACTATAGTTGAATTTTAAAAAATCTAGCCAATAAATATAACTAAACTCCCTAAGATAAATAGAAAAATTCCCAAGAAACAATTACAAATGAGAATATACTTTTAACTATACAGAATGTCTACATTTATTAAAATGGAATGGCAGGGATGTGATAAAAATGGAGAGAAAAATAAATTTTTAAATTTATTTTTCTCTCCATTTTCATCACATCTCTGCCATACCATTTTAATAAGTATAGACATTCTGTATATTTAAAAGACAAAAAAAAAAAAAATGACTAGCTTAATAAGAGTTGTAAAGGTTTGACAAAAACAAAATTCTTAACACCAGTGGCATGTATTTTTAAAAAGCTACCCTATAAAATTATTCTGTAAAAAATTTAAAAGTATCTTTAAAGTAATATTTATTCCAGTTGTACCATACAACACTTAAAAAAAAAAAACTCCTTGAATTTGTATTAATTATTACCAAATGCTAGAAAGCAGACATTCACTCCTTAAAATCTGGCCATCTTATGCGAAATTCATTTTGCAATATTCTTTGTTCGCATAATGATCCGACACTTCCAGACAAAACACTGACTACATACGAAGAAAGATTAGAATCAGGCAGTACGAGGAGTTGTCAGCAATCAGTAGCAAATTTTTACAGGAAAACTACTGATCATTTTTGTCGTAAGCCAAGAGAAATTCAATTGAATTTAGTTTAAAAAGATAGGTTGCTATATTATCTTATTTTTATTTAGAGGCTAAATTAATAAAAACTAATTATTTTTCTCTCAGATCATAACAGTGTTATTTGCCTACCCCAGCATATCTTGTTATAATTTCTTATTTAAGTCCTGTACTTAATTATAACAAATTTTATTCAATTTAATAAAAAAAAAATTCTTTGATTTTAAAGATGTTCATCAGCATCCAAGATGAAATCAACCATTCTTACAGACTTGCTGTACTAAAGTCTCTGTCACCATTATCATTACTCTGTCAGTCTTGAAAAGGACCGTCCATCAGATCTCATAGATTGCCACTACACAATCAGTAAAAAAAAGAACCGTACTAAAGAAATGACAGAAAACCCATTATGTGAAGACTTTCAACAGCAGCAACAACTAAAATGGATAGCACATGCAACTTGAGAGAAAATAATCAACCAGTTGACATTCCACACTACTTCAAACAAAAGATCAGGAAGGAAATCCCCATCAGTATTAGAAAGAGCTATAACAGCAAATTTGAAAAGCATATTTTCCTGAAAAACTGTCTTGAGAGAAAAATTGTATAAATTCCAGCTGCCAGTAATGCTAACTGATCAATGCTTAATGTTTCCTTATAAGGCAACAGCTAATCTAACTATTAACACCATTATAAATACTACAATAACTGGCTCCTCCCCTAAGTGCTGGAATTTAGAAATTATAAGACTGACATTATTATTATTATTATTATTATTATTATTGAGAGAGAGGAGTACACTGACAAAGTGATGGTGGAGCATAACTCTAAGAAGTTCAAAATACCCATGATCGGTCCCAGTCTGATAAGTGTATAACAAGCACATGTACCATAGCCAAATGTGCCTAATAAGATATGCCTTGATAAAAGCATCATATAAGCAGCAACTGGGGTCCAGTAAACTAGTTCACCCAGATGGTCTCTGATTAAGGGTGTTTGTAAATATCTAAATGTGACCCTCCCCTCAAGTTGCCTTGAGTGCCTCATCCTTCAACCATTAAAAAAAAAAGGGAGAGAAACATTTTTAGTACTAGGTTATTATTCTCTCTGCCAATTAATCCATTTTTTATTATTATGATGATGATGATGATGATGATGATATTTTTCATCATATTTCGATTTCCGCTATGGTTGCACTACCAACCAAGTCTGCGGGAAGACCTAAGGCAGGTCGTGGCATGTTGTTATGGCTCCATTTCATGTTTTTTCTATCTCCCCTATCATCCCTAGCATTACATAGACAAAGTTCTCCTTAATGTGTGGGCTGTACTTAATAAGACAATTTTTTTATATCTCTTAAGCTGGGGTTTCCAGGGATTCTTCCAATGTGTTGTTTTGTCCCATTTTTTATCATTCCAAGTGCACCTACTATCACTGGCACAACTCTTGTTTTCAATTTCCACATTTTTTTTTTATTTCAATTTCCAGGTCTTTATATTTTGACAGTTTTTCAAATTCCTTGGTTGCTATGTTACAATCCGATGAACAAGCCGTATCAATTAATAGACAAGTTTTTTCTTTTTTAACAATAATGTTCGGTCTATTTGCTTCAATTTTTCTGTCTGTGTAGATGGTGTAACCCCATAGAATGGTGACATCTTCTATTTCTGTAACTGGTGCTGGGTGATGTTCATACCGGTGTTTGTTTGCAGATTTTCCATAGTGTATGCACATTGTCCAATGTAAATATTGCCCAACTCTATCGTGACGATTTTTATATTCATTTGGGGTAAATTATTATTATTATTATTAATAATAACCTTTCTTTACATTATTTTTATGATAAACAACCTGTCATATTTGTTTCTTTAAAAGACTTTTCATTTTCCTGTCTTTGAGTTTGGAATTTTAATTTTATCATTGTTATGGTGAAACACACCTATTCTATAGTGAACAGACTCTCCCACCTAATTTAAGTAGAAGTAGTAAGAGGAACAAGGGTCAGTCGATGTTGGACGATAGTAGTCGACAGTTAGTCAAATACGAAAGTAGTCAGTGACCTAGCAAGATTACACTGTGTAATACATATATCAAGTTCCTAGTGTTTTGTACGTCAAACCTATTAAGACCGACTTTAGCACAAATACTAGCCTCCACTGCGAAAATAACGCCACAACAATCATCGAATTCTGAAATTATATCTGAAGTCAAAAAAAAATGGTTTTATTTATTCAATTATAGTTTGAAATAAAAAGTTAAAAGTACCTCGATAATAACAACTTGAAATTTCTACTGAAAATTTATTTTTCTCAGACAGAAAAGATAACCTTTGTTAGATTTAGCCATTTCTATGGCGTGTTTTGCCCCCTGCTGCCTGTAACAATTCCTGAAACTCTTGGAGTTAAAGGATTTGACTTACTTCCGGATTAAAGAAACTGTATTATGGAGGAAGAAAACAACGAGTAGAACATCATCACACTCTACCTGCAGCTTAAGAAATTCAAAATTTGACTGCTGCATTTAAAAAAAAAATTAAATACCAATTTAAAATTTCATTTGGCAATGGGTTCAAGAATTTGTAAATGGTGATGGAAAATGACTGGACAAATACATCAGGTTGAACTCGAGCTTCTCAAAGTAGGATTTTATTTTGCAACAAATATTTATAAACAGAACTAAAAAATGTTGTTAGTTTTTCTGAACAATTCTAAAAAATAATTAGATTAGAAAAAAAATTTAAAAATTCATCCATAACTGTTAGCCTAACATAAATCTATTAACTATATATATATATATATATATATATATATATATATATATATATATAGTTTGTTTAATTAGTTTTTGGTCATAATAAAATTAGACCAGTGCACAGATGTATTAAAAAGTGTTCAATACAATTATATTGTAGAACTTTTCAATATTCTTCATTTGTAAACGAGTTATTACACGACCTAGATTTCTACCATGTGGTGTCTTCAGGCGATTTGCAAATTGCCTGCAGATAACACATGATAGAAACCTAGGTAGTGTAATAACTTGTTTGCAAATGAAGAAGATATATGTATGTTGCAAAGCTGAGAGAAAAAATAAAATAAAATAAAAACGCACCAAATAGACAGTACACTGGTATATTTCAAATTTGAGGTTAATTCTTTTTCAGATGTCATGTGTATTAAAGTAATAGATATTTATTTTTTTTATTTTTAAATGTATGTGTGTGGAATATTTTTTATGGTAAAGTGTATAATAGTGTATGTGATACAACTCAACAGACAAGCGTTTTTATACAAACATACACGCACATTATTATAGACAAAATATTCCACACACATACATTTAAAAATAACCATCTATTGCTTTAATACACGTGACACATATCTGACTAATAAGAATCAACGCCAAACTACAACTTTTCATTATATTGCTTTTTTTTTTATCATTTTTCTGTCAGTCTCTGAAGAAGCTTAAATAAAAGTGAAATATTTTAGACTGAGAAACATTTCTCAGTTGTTCTTTTAATTCTATCATATCAATGTGTGTGTGTGTGTGTGTGTGTTTGTGTTTTAATACCTATTGCTCTAATTGGGATCAAGAAGAATTTTATTAACTGAAAAAAGGTCAAGTCTGAGAAGTGTAAATTAAGACAACCATCCTCATTATATATCTTTTTTTTTTGTATATTGCAATATTAAAATTGAATGATTACTAAAACCCACAAGAAATACGAAGATAAGATTCGATGGCTTTTTTTTTTAAAGAATACCCCCCCCACCAAGTATAACTAACAACTCAGAACTGTTTAAGTAAAGAATAGGTTTATCTCACAAGGCCAAAGGAAGACAAATTTAAAATTTTATCACATCAACAGTACAATAATTATTCTGTGAAATTTGCATTTCAGTCTCGAAAAAATTAGAATAAAATTTGTGAAGACCAACTATCAGATAGAAATCATGAATTCTTTTTATAGAAAAAAATACTTTAAATGGAAAAATCTTTATACAAAATGACCTTGTGTGTTAGAAATAGATTCTTAAAATATCAGACAAAGATTTTTTTTTCTTCATTAAACACCCACAAGAAATAAAATGCATTTGAATTATATATGAATTTAAGGAGGAAATAGATTAAAAACAATTTTCTGTTTTTTTTTTTTTGGTGGAAGCAGTTAACTAATAAAATAAATATATTCAATTAAGAAATTAGATCTTCAATTACTGTCTAATTAATGAATTATGCTTCAGTTATTAAATGATAAAATAAATATTTGTGGGCAGCAACTATATCTACAGACAAATAATAGTAAAAAAAATAAAAAACATTTCTTTGACACAAATCCAATTTTCAACATAATCATCTTCCTTGTCAATGCACTTAATTCAAAAAAGATTATATAGATATGTCAATAAGCTCTTAGCCTAACGAAGAAAATAAAAAAACATTTATTTCATACAGATATTTTTTTAACATAAGCTCCCTTGTCAATGCACTTAATTTAGTAGAGCAGAGGTTTTCAAACTTTTTGACTTACGGACCAGTTCATATTTCACTATAAACGCTTATGAAATTTATACATAAATTTTTACTAAAAATAGCTTATAGTTTTGCATTAACGTAGTAAAAACTGGTTTTAAGTGTACTTTAGACATAAGTGTTCAAATAAAATAAATTAATACTGCATGATGATGCAAAATGTAACAAAATTAAATTTTGTTTATTTAAAAATTAAAATTTTTTGTAAATGAAAACAGTAATAGTACTTTACAAATAGTTTTATTGTCAATTACACACAGGATTTTTTTAAAACACACTTAGTGAGAAAGATATGCTTGTTTAGCTTTACACAAGCTCTTGTGTGTGTAAAATAATTTTTTGTATAAATAACGTTGACATGTAATGGCCAATAGTGCAAGCTTTTGTCATTTGATAACATTTACTAAGTAAAAATAAATATCCAGACATTGAAAATTTATACTTTGAATTTCACATGATGAGTTAAACCACGGACTCCCTATCTTATCCTTGCGAACCCTTTGTGGTCTGCAGACCTCGGTTTGAAAACCCCAGCAGTAGGGAACATATATGTACATCAACAAAACCATAGTCTAATAAAAAAAAAAGAAAAAATTTACATGAGAGATTTAGTTTTTAACAATCTCATCTTTGTTAATGCACATAATTCTGTCATGAAATATTAATCACATCGTTTGAACATTATACAGTGAAAATTTCAGATCAAAATTCAGCAAATAACTACGTGTCAGTCTGCAAAGTTTTCGATCTTTCCTCGAACCCTTCATAAATTTATTCTTTTCGATGTCCAGAAAAGAAAACTTTGTTATTTGTTTTAATTTAAAATTTAATTTAAAATTTAATTTAAAATTTCATAATAACTGCAAAATTTATTCATTTATTATTTTGGGGTGGGGAGGGGCTTTTGAAAATTATTTCATTACTAATATAACTCAATACACAAGAAACTATTTCTAGAGAAAATATTTATTTATTCATTCAATAACAACAACAATAAATTTTAACCCATGATTTAAAATCCTAGATATTTGGGCCCAGTTTGTATAAAAATTTCTTCCCGCAGTTTGTATGAAGCAATAAAAAGTAACGTAGAAACAACATCTACAAAAGCTTTAAGCATCATGTCAAAATATAACTCAACAAATCGGAACAACAACAATAATAATAATGTCCTATATCATTATAGTAATTTTGATAATGTTATATAACATTATAAGAATAATAATGTTGTATAAATTTATAGGAATAATGATAATGATCTATATCATTACAGTAATAATGTTATAAAAGATTATAGAAATAATAATGTCCTATATCATTAAAGTAATTTTGATAATGTTATATAACATTATAGGAATAATAATAATCTTCTATATCGTTAGAGAAACAACAAATTATTATTTGTGTATCAATAAGCTCCCAATGATACAAAATTAAAATATAATCTTTTAAATGGATTTTAGATCCCACAGTTTACACAAACGAATTCATTAATAAAATAATAGAATTATAATTATTCATATTTTATCATTTTTATAATCATTTTTATTTTTTTAAATTATTCATTATTTGTTAATATTATTTTATATTAGCATAATGAATAAAATAATAAAATAAAACAATAATATTGTTAATAATTTATTCATTATCAGTTTTATAATTAATAATATAATTATTCATTAATGAAATAATAAAATTCATAAAATTAGTTTAAGTTCCTCAGTTTGTATGAAGAAAGAAACAAGCTAGAACATCTACAAAGGTTTTAAGCATCATGTCGAAATATAACAAATTGGAACAACAATATTGTTCTGTAAGATTATAGAAATGATAATGCTCAATAACATTATAGAAACAATAAATTATTATTTGTGTATCAATAAGCTCCCAGGAATACAAAATTATGCAGTTCATATCCAAACACATTGTAACATTTCATAAAAGAAACATTTGCAGTTAAGCAAGCAATAATAATAATAATAAATAAGGTTGGTAGTGAGACCAAAGCAGAAATCAAAATATGATGAAAAATGACATAAAAATAATAATAATAATAATATCAGCTAAAGTTAATGGTAGAAAATGACGGTCACAAGATATTAAGCAACATCGAGCCTGGTCAGTACTTAAATAGGTGACCATTTGGGAATACCAGGTGCTGTAAATCTAAGAACCAAGAATGGTCCACCGGTCCTCCAGGTTTGGGGGTTGGGTGTAGGGCTAACAACCCTGCCCCGTAAAAAACAGTTTGTTACAGAAACGGCAACAAAAAGTTGCTGCCCTATGCACCATCTGGGCATGACGGATAAATGACGATGATAAGATATTATGGAGCTTCCTGGTTCAGACAGATCACGTCAGAGAAGGAAGAAAACCCAAAATTATTGTTATATTGATAAACAAAGTAGCAACTGTCAAAATTATCGCCTCCTTCATTCCATATAATACAAGAACCAACACCAAGTAAGCTAACGATATTGAAAAGTTCCAGGATCTGGCTAGGGAATTGAAGAACTTATAGAATATGACTGTTGATGTAATACCTGTAGTAATCAGTGCACCCAGAATGCCACCTAGAAAGAGTCCTTAGGGAAAGCTGTGATCATATCCTCTACAAGGTTTCTTCAAAAAAGTTCTCAGGTTATGAGGAGCCTTGTCTCAAAAAAAAAAAAACAGAATTTTCATTTGATCAGTTCAATGTGGGACACAATAATAATAATAATAATAATAATAATAATAATGGTAGCAATAAGCAAAGTAATGCTAAGCCCATTTCATTATTTAATATATTGCAACAATAATATAATAAATAACATACAAGGGCAGATATAGTAACGTTTAAGTAATAATATATTTTATTATTATAATGAAAGCTTTGTTCATGTAGTGTCAGTAATTTCTAAATATTTACTGGCCTGAAACCAGAGGAAAAAGCGGGTGGTTGGGTGTTGGTGGGGTGAACAGAGAGGAAGAAAATAAACACACACACACACACACAAAAGCATAAGACAAAATAAAATAAAAGAACCCAAAATTAAACAAATAAATGAGATGAAAAAATGCAGACAAGAAAAACACAAGCATGAAGTGAAAAACAAAAAAAAAAAATGAAACAAACAAAAGATAAAACAAAAATAGAAAAACAAAATGAAGCCCCCCCCCACCAAAAAAAATGAAACAAGATGAAACCCAAAAATTCAAAATAAAAAATTAAAACACACATACAAAAAAGTGAGTGTTAATTCAAAAGCCAACAAAAGCAATATTTACCAAATAACCAAAAAGATTTCTGAAATCTTAACGAGTGACAAGACCAAATCAGGATACAAAGCTTAATGCAAATTCTTAACTTTGTATCATAAAATAACAGTTACAAGTTGATAGATTTCTCAGTATACCTGCCAAAAAGAAAATATTTTATCAAAATAAAATGTCCAGCTAGAGTTGATAGTTTGTAATTTTGAAAACTTGTCAAAACCCAATGTACCTACAACTGGGCGGGAGATGGAAAACACTACATAAATATAAATGGGCAAAGTAAAAAAAAACTAAATTGTTCAAAATATACCCAAATTTATACACAAAATTTGAAACCTTGATTGCTTTTATTAAAATGCCAGAATATTTTTCTTTACCAGAGTACACACTACCAAAAGTTTGGGACCACCCAGAATCGTTTCTCTAAGTGTTATGGTGAAACACACCTATTCTATAGTAAATAGACTCTCCCACCTAATTTAAGTAGAAGTAGTAAGCAGAAGAGGGGGTCAGTCAACGATAGTAGTTGACAGTTGAATATGAAAGTGGTCAGCGACCTGGCAAAATTAAACTGCGTAATACATATTATATCAAGTTCCTAATGTTTTGTACGTCAAACCT